>OY292503.1:3224733-3514835 GCA_958496325.1 Nomophila noctuella | reverse complement strand
AGTACTCTCTCTAAATGTACCTATTTTATCTCTCTTAGTACTATCTTTGATTGTCACTCTTTCGATATTGTGTTTGTATGAATCCCCATTGTTTGCTCATGCACTTCATTGAGTGTTATGGACTTATCATCACCTTCATATTCAAAAGAATTTACGTCAAAATTTGTCCAAAAATAATCGATTGTAGTTATTTAAAAATAGAATTAGTAATCGGATGCTCCGCCAATTTAAATAAAAGTTTTGCAAACTTTAAAAAAAAAAGGCACAATGAAAAGAGGTTTTAATACTCCAAAATTAGCTGTCATTTTCTACCATGAAGGTTTGAAGTCCGTAACGCTCTGTAGCCCACTCCCCTACCCGTGTGTTTCATTATAGGGCTGGTAAGTCCCACGTCGCCCCCCCTGCGTGGGCCGCAGGCTGGCTTCGTCTCGGGCACCCCTGGCGGCAGGCTGGCTGGATGGATCATAGGTATGATGCGGTGATAGTCTACTTACTTTATTTATTCATATATTTATATTTATTCGGAAGACTAACAGCTAAAATAACAAGTGTAAGAGTTACAATGAATTGTCATATGCTTATGCTAATTATAACGTAGTAAATGCTGAAGTAATCTAAATTGTCTAGAGACACGATGACGCTTACCTGTGACTCGCTTGCTTGTTTACAAATGAATATCTCACAACATCACATACATTAATCTGACTCAGTGCTAAGTAGCATCAACAAATCGTGTTACAGATATCAGAATCAACAGTGGTATACAAATATACTTAAATAGATTCATATAAAACAAAGACCAGGACAAACAGACCATGTTCATGCAATGGTTTTCCGGTACATTGTGTAGGTAGACATCATCAGAGTCTGCCGACCAGACCTGACAAGGCCTAGACTCTTTTGGATGACATATTGTGAAAGTACTCTAAATAGCAGTAGCTGTTTTCCGGCTGCACTTGTGTACTATCTTGTTTCTACTGAACTCGATGGCCTACGATTGCTTAAGTTAAGCAACTTTCGCAGAGGTTGGTCATCTGATGAGTGACCGCAAATTTTAACCTCGAGCTGCGGAAGGTACGTTTAGCCGTTGGCCCTGCGACTGATCTTTCTACGGTCTTGTCTGTTTGCTGTCCCACCGAACTATGACAGTGAAGGAATAGAGAGTGCACCTGTGCTTACGCACTCACTTCTTTGTCTTCATCTTATCCCACATTAGGTGGGGTCCCTATCTTGTGGCGCCAGGTCAGTCTGTTCTGGGTTGTCGTAGATTGGGCTTTCCCAATTAGTTTGGCCATACTAATCCACCACGACATAAGACGCAGGCAGGGCGTCCTTGCGCACTTACTTGTGCACTATAATATCGATACCTTAAATCTCAAATGGCGTAAGCGCCAAATTGGTCAAAATGACTTTTGAATGCAGTTTTATTCAGTTTTTTTTTCTCTATCGATCTGTATATTTAAAATCCTGAAATTCGCAAAAAAATGGTCATTACGACCCGATGTTTTTTATAGATTTGAACACTTTTTATAAGATAAAGAGGTCGTAAGCAGCTATAAATTTAATGTATGAACAACGTCAGGGCGTAACGAGATATTTTAATACATTAATATGACGTATCACACATAGCCAACTTTATTTGGTGGTTACGCCCTTAGAAATTATTGTAAAGTGATAAAAAAAGTAAAAACAAAGGGGGTAAGGGACATCATTTTTCGGTTTCGGCGTTTACACCACACACAATTTTTATTATTGAAAGGCGTTTACACCCTATAAAAAACACGTTTTTTTTTGAGATTAAGGTCGTATCTCCCATTAAATTTTTAAAAAAATACAAAATAAGGGGAATTTTCTACATCTTTTATTGAATTTGGTACATTAAACGGGTAAAAGGATTTTAGGAAACAAAATAAAATCTAAAAAAAGCCAAGGCCGAGAGAATAAGAAGGCCTAATTCGATTAAGCAGTGTAGTGGTAGAAAAACGACCCTTATTCTTAGCAACAGTGATTTCTATTTATATTAATATAATATTTACGTAATAATCAACTTTAAAATTCAATTAAAGTCCTAATGGAGTTAGAAAAGATTACAAAAATTGTATTAATTTAAGAATCAATGAATCAAGTAGCTACGTTCAAAAAGTAAGAGATTTTAGAAAGCCTTAATTTAAAATATTCAGCCAAAAAAATTAAATTGAAACTATCAAAAACAATCAAACATAAAAAACAGTATTTTTCTGTGTCTGTCAGTGCCTGGTTTCCAACAGCAGAAGATGAGCCAGATGTATTACCAGACACTGATGTAGAGGACGGAGAAGATACAGACTCAGAAAAATACTGTTTTTTTTTGTTTGATTGTTTTTGATAATTTCAATTTAAATTTTTTGACTGATTATTTTAAATTAAGGCTTTCTAAAATCTCTTACTTTTTGAACGTAGCTACTTGATTCATTGATTCTTAAATTAATACAATTTTTGTTATCTTTTCTAACTCCATTAGGACTTTAATTGAATTTTAAAGATGATTATTACGTAAATATTATATTAATATAAGTAGAAATCATTGTTGCTAAGAATAAGGGTCGTTTTTCTACTACTACACTGCTTAATCGTATTAGGCCTTCTTATTCTCTGGGCCTTGGCTTTTTTATTTTTTAGATTTTATTTTGTTTCCTAAAATCCTCTTACCCGTTTTATGTACCTAATTCAATAAAAGAAGTACAAAATACCCCTTATTTTTTATTTTTTTATGAATTTAATGGGAGATACGACCTTAATCTCAAAAAAATCATGTTTTTTATAGGGTGTAAACGCCTTTGTGTCATATTTTCAGAAGTCGTAACCGACTTCTATTTTTTAAAATATAAGATTTAGGTGCAAATAGTTCTAACTGAAGCCTTCATCTCAAAATTCTAAGAAATTTGATGTATATAACATTTTTATAGTATTAAAATATATAAAGTTATAATTTAAACAAAATTTTTTTTTTCGTTTTTTTGCTCCCCTGAAAAGTTGTGTTTTGGTGGTTACGCCATTTGAGATTTAAGGTATCGAATGTCCTTCGTGCTTGGCTGATCGTAAAATCGACCGCCATGGCCGAAAGCGGCCGGCCTATCTATACTAAATATAAAGCTGAAGGGTTTGTTTGTTTGTTTTAAGGCGCTAATCTCTGAACTACTGGACTGATTTAAAAAAATATTTTTGTGTTGGATAGTCCATTTGACGGGGAAGGCTTCAGGCCATTGGAAATCCACGCGGACGGGATCGCGGGCGGCCGCTAGTAAAAGATTTACTTTGTACTTGGCTGATTGTAAGATCGACCGCCATAGCCGAAACCGGCCAGAAGGGTACACAACACATCCAGACATCTCAACACTTGTTCCATATTGCAGAGTCGGGCGGGCCGCTTGAGAGTGCAACCAGAGAGCTGGGGCAGGCGCAGTTGTCAGTGCAGCAGCTGCAGCGGCTGCTTGAAGCGCTGGAATTGCAGCAGCAAGTTCACCATGATACTGATGTAAGTACCTTTGATTCAATCGGCGTCTAGAACAAGCTGTAGAGCGTTTCGTTAAGATTTAAAATTGTTGGAGATCGGCCGAGTACTTGGTAGATAGTCAGTACTCGGCGGGTTTTTCGATACTCGTACTCGGCCGAATTACTTGGTTAGAATGAAAAGCAATTTTTT
Organism: Nomophila noctuella; assembly: GCA_958496325.1. Classification (NCBI taxonomy): domain Eukaryota; kingdom Metazoa; phylum Arthropoda; class Insecta; order Lepidoptera; family Crambidae; genus Nomophila; species Nomophila noctuella. Next base: position 3,511,153 of record OY292503.1, on the reverse strand, counting down.
TTTTCTATTTCGGATGCTAAGGAACGGAGACTTACTTAAATACTTTTATAATGTACCGATGATCATAACTCAAACATTTAACCCCAGCAGGATTCGAACCCGTGACTATCGGTTTTGTAGCCAGGGTCTGCCCACTAAACCAACCTGCCAAATTAAATTAAAGGGATTTTATGGATGACATTTCCATTAACATTTGTAAATATGAATTACTTTTACAGATGAATGTGATAGCAAAAGTCGAAGTTGATGTTTTATAAGTTATCGTGTTCCAGGAGATTCCTACATGTTTTGTTATGTAAATATAAGTCAATGATTTCTGTATATTACTAGTGTTGAGTATCTTATAGAATTTCATTGGTGGTGGGTGTAGTAATGTAACTTAAGTATGATGTATTTAGACGTTGAGTTAATTTGGAAAAAAAAATGTAGGCGTTAATATTTATTTATTTTATGTATAGTAAAGTAGAATATTGAAATACTAGTTGTTACCCGCAGCTTACCCGCGTAATCGATTTTTAATTTATCCCACGGGAGCATTTAAACGGGATAACAACAAATAATTACCTAATTCAGCCCATACCCTGCCTGTAGACCAAATCTTATTAAGATCCGTTCAGTAAATTAAGCTTGATTGACGGAAAAACATCCAAACAAACTTACTTAAACATTTATAATGTAATGCTTGAATCACCTGATTGTCCGATAAGAATGACGATTCTGTGCTTCGCCAATCACCAGGCACGTTAAGCCGATTAAAAATACTCCGAGCGCACTAATGGGTTGGAAACAATAAATGAAACGAACAAATCAGGTGGACCAAGCATGTATATTGATACCACAACAAAGCTCTTATACTAATGAGAAATAATCTCGTCATCGCGGCTTAGGCGATCTCAAGCTCCGCAACAATCCAACGCCATCTATAGTTCAAATTAAGAACTAAACCCAAAATGACGTGAACACCGTTAATCTCGACTATAATTTACCCTATAACATATGTAATGTTTCCAACAGGTGTCGCTAGAGGGCGCCTCCCCCAACGTGAAGAAGGACCGGCGTAAGTTCGGCCTGCGCAAGAAGAAGTCAAACAGCAAATGCGCGTCCGTAGAACTGGCGCACCACACTCACATCGACCCGTCCAGCTCGCATATGGTAAATAATCTACATTTTTCTTAGGTTTACGCGACTGGTAATAATAATACCCTCCGATTCGGCCATGGCGGCCGATCTTACGATCAGCCAGGTACGCAAATATTATAGTGCACAAGCGAGTGCGCAAGCACAGGTGCACTCCCTATTCCCTCACTCTCATAATTCGGTGGGACAGCAATCTGACACGACCGTAGAGAGATCAGGCGCAAGACCAACGGCTTAACGTGCCTTCCGAAGCACGAAGAGCTCGAGATGATTTTTTTTTCGGTCACCCATCTGATGACTGGCATCTGCAAACACGACTGATACTCATGAAATAAAACTACTTTTAAACGGACACCTTAGTCATTCCGTGGTCACGGCTCCTGAAAAGGAGTTGAATTGTCGGGTTATCCTGAAAATATGTAGTTTTAAAATCATACCACGATCGATTGTAGCCGTTTTAATGTAGTTTTATTTTATAAATAATCTACACTTCTACATCTAGCCTACTACACTTCTACACTAATATTATAAAGAGGAAAGATTTGTATTTCTGTATGTAACGAATAAACTCAAAAACTACGACCGATTTGAATAATTCTTTCACTGTTGGGAAATGTGGAGAAAAGGGGGGGGGGGTATTTGAAAAAAGAAATTACGAGCGGGTAAAACTCCGAGCTGAAGGCTAGTAACTTTAATAAAGTGAAATCCCTCAAATTGAAAACCCAAGGCGAAGCTCATAAAACAATTTTTAAGAAAAATCTGTTCGTCACACATCATCATCATCTTTTTGCATCGGTTGCATCCTCGGCAGTTCCTCGGAGCTCAAGGTACGCTGCGACTATATGGTCTGTCGTCTGACCTCGGTACCCTTCCAAGGAAAATCAGAACATTTTGATCATAGTCGAGAGTAACGGCTTAACGTGCCTTCCGAAGCACGGAATCATCATTATTTTCAGGCAATCAGGTGATTCAAGGCAAGCGGCTCATTCGAGTGGATGTCCCACTAAGCTCTAACTCTGTTAAGGTTTTTTTTAATTTCTCTCTTATCCGACAGGCCCTATCTGCACTAACGGCGCCACCGTCGCCAGGGGGCGGAGCTTCCTCCGTGCCAAACTCAGCCGCATCGCTGCCAATCGGTAAGCGACCTTAACTCAGAACAAATAAGACTCTTAACTCTGCTCTTTCTGTCTTCGTGTTAGCCGTGGGAGTGTTAGTTTAGATTGCTCAAGAGTTTTGTATTGCTAGAGAGTTTTATGTGTAGTTTTCAATAAGCTTGGTGAGCCAGTGTCGAATATGATATTCTTTGTATGAATCGACGGTGTACTTTGAAATTAAATATTTGCTAGAATACATTGTATAACGTTCACAAAATGACCATTTTATTTTAGGCCTCTTTTTATAACAAACATGGATAATTGAGAAGATAAACAAAAATAAAAATAACATTTATGTTAAAATACAGTACTGGTATTTTAGAATAAAATCAATCAAAATCAAAATATTCTTTATTAATATAGGCTTTATATAAGCACTTATTAATCGTCAAAATTGCAAAATAAAATGACTTGACCACCTATTCGGAAGGCAGTTACTGGCGAGAAGAATAGGCAAGAAACTCGACTGTTGCTCTTTTTCAAATGCCAACAATATTAGTGATTCACCTAGTTACAAAAATGCAACTCTTATCAAAATGAATACAAAACTCTTGAACAATATAGCAATATGGTGGTTTATTTTATGTAGTGTCCCACTCTTCTAAAACCATGTACAAGTATATAATACACAATAAAATACTATAATCAAAACGAGCAGCCTAATTTTGTAGAACAAAATATAATGTAATAACAAGCAAATTCATTGTTGCAATGACGGATAATAAATCAGTTCTTTGAACCGTATGATCGGATTAATTAACATTAGTGATGTTCCGAATATCCGTACCCGCGGGTATCCGGCCGAAAAAACCCTAACCGTATCCTTTATATTTCACGCATATCTTTTATGGATCTGTTTTTACCTAATTTTCAATTTAAAGAATGAAAAGATCCGACACGTCTCTAATTTATATTTATGCTAAATGATAGATGGATAGCCGATGGATACATTTTTTTAAAGTTAAAACTTGGTAAACTTCTTTATCACATGTTAATAAGCATCCTAATTTTTTTTTTATAATTACTCGCCATTGTTGCAATGAATTGCTAAATTAAAATAAAATGTTTTACAAAACGGCTGACTTCATGTGAATGTTAGATCGCACAAAACATAGAAATTGCACAAGAATGATTGGAGTCTGTTAGGCCTTAGACGTTTTATTGTGTATACTTTCAGCGAGTCTTTTTTATTTATAGTTACTGTGTACAAGAAAACAATATACAAAAAAAACATACCGAAACACGAAGAAAATACAAAATATCAAACGAAACGGGCCAATCAAGAACTACTTATTGTACATATTTTGTTGAATCATGTTTATTTATTTATAGTTATTGTCAAAAAGCGTTTTTTATTATGTGAATATAAATAAAATGGTTTAAAATAATTGTGCCTTGTCAAGGATTCTACGAAATTGGTAAGTTGTGAATGCGCGGCAAAGCATGGCGGTATCAGATTAACAGATATTTAAGCGCAATTATGACGACATAGGTGTAACAAGGCATGGGTTTCTGTATTTTTGCTAAAACATAGAGTAATAATTATTATTCTACCTTTAAATAAAGGAATATTCCTTTAAATAAGTCTTGAATTCTGCCAACATTTAACTATCCGCTGTGCTCATTTGTCTATTAATGAACACATTTTTCGATTATATTTCGATAGATTGAACAATAAATTATTACATGACTAGTTTTCGAGCATGCTGCTAGAGCCTAACTGTGGTCGAATTGACATAATTAAAAAATAGCGAAATAAAGAGAAACACCCTGATCAATTCAGGAATAAAGTTGTAGTGTACCCTGAGCTCCGAGGCAATCGCCGAGGATGCAACTGGGAGAGGTGCTAGGATGATGATGATAACCCTAATCAGACCGCCGCGCCGTTCTTGCTTTTCTATTCTCCTTCATCATCATTCTAGCGCTTATCCCGGTCGCATCCTCGGCCATTGCCTCGGAGTCAAGGAATCCGCTTCTCCATTCTCCTTATTCTATTTGACTGAATCTCCCTTAGTTTATGACAAAGCTTGCCATTGAAAAATCTGACACTTTATTTGTTTTGACTCAGGAATAATCCAGTGCCCTGAAATCCTGGTTGTGGCCACTGCATCTACTATAGTTCCTCGAAGGAGTTTTATATGTATGATAATAATTTTAATGTTTTTGACAAATCAACATAGATTGCTTCCTTCCATAGAAGTCATCAACTATCAACTACATAGTATTAAATTAATCCTCTAACGCCATAATATCCATATATTAATTTACTTTCTAAGGCAGCATTCTACATATAGGGTGTCCCACTTAACTTGTATATCTTTCGGGCCCGTTGGTCTAGTGGTCAGAGAGCCAGAAACAGGGGTCGCGGGTTCGAATCCCGCTAGGAGCAAATGTTTGAGTGATGAACATCGGAATTTGTACTCGAGTTAAGTATGTCTATCCGTTCCCTAGCTTCCATAGTACAAGCATCGATCTATGTTTGGGGCTAGGCAATTTGTGTGTTAGTTCAAAGAATTTTTTATTATTTTTTATATGGTGCCCAGTAAGAAGCTAGTTACACCTATGACGAAATCACAACTTCGACACTGCACGAACATTCAAAACAAATCTAAATGGTTACGCTGAAGGCATGTCTGTCTCGCTATATGTAGCTTCGCTCTGTGGTATACAATACGATCGTGCTTTCATACCGTCCAACTCATGAAATATTTAATGATTTATAAGGAATTGTTGTTCTGTTACTAGCAATGTGTTTAAGTTGAATAAACAAAATATTGGGTGTAACCATCTCTATATAATTTTATCTGTTGGTTTCATAAAACATTTGGGTAGCTTAAATTGTTCAAATGTCATAGTTACTTTTAAGATCAATATACTCATTTGCCTATAATTTTCTCAACAATCTGAATGACGAGATAAGATATCCAAAGTTGTTCTATCAAATTAATAACTAAACCATGCTAGAAACAGTATAACTTAAGAAATAAATTATTAAAATTTTAATTCATACTTATCGTTTGGGACCACGGGACAAATTAAACTCATAACAATGGGTAATTACCACTAACGGATACACTGTACAATCTTTATTATGAAATCGATAGATGGCGCTATGTTGCTAGAATAAGACAGGGTCCAACAAATATATTGTTTCTTGTTTTAAATTATCGTATAAGTATAAATAATTTTATTAGCATTTGTAGTACTACATATGTACATTCCTTGTACAAAAGATTGTTTATTGACTGCTTTCGATTTTAAATACCTACATGCATTAAAAAAAAGTATGTTACAACTTACGACATAAGATTTTAGACTTTCGCGATGCATTATAACATTAATATTATTTAACGGGACTAAACGCGAAATATCGGACTGAGTCCGCTTGCGACCACGGTTGTTGTAACGCAGCCAAAACGTCAGGCAATAAGTAGTATACATATACTACATAATTAATATCGCGTTTAGTCCCGTTAAATAATATTAAGGTATGTTACGACCTTCAATTTTAGTAAAAAAAAACAAATGTTAAGTTAGTCAAAACATTATTTTCATTCGGAATTTAAATGAATTGCTTATGAAATAATGTCAAAGTTTTGAAACCGATTAGGCAATAGTTTGTTGGACCCTACCCCACACCAACAAACAAACATCAAAGAAAACTAGGACACAATCTAATGAATACTTTCTCGTTTTGCCTTCCAGCATTTCTTTCAACATTTCTGGCCTCTACTTTAGTTCGTAAGACTATTTTTATTTTTGTGTTTCTCGACTTCCCTTTTATCCGACACATTATCACCATTTGTACATACGCATCGCCAGATTAAGCTTGGGTAGTGATCACTGACGGGAAGTTGACTGGCTTGTCGAATTCGCTTCTTTTCTTTAATGTCAAAAATGACAGCTGTCATTGTGACAGATGACGTCACTTTTTACTATTTACAAAAACAGGGTATTTTTTAATTTTGGTTTTAAATTTGCTGTCATAGTTTATAAAAGTACTCGCAGCGTACGTAACTGCAATAAGTTTTATTTTGACTTATTATTATACTTTTTTACAATTTATTAATTATTTTTGGCAGCGGTCAACATCCCTATTAGTCGTAGCCTTTGTGGAGAGGCAGAAATGACCAACTTAGTTTTATCATTAGGGTTGCAAAGGACTGTTATTAACTATATCATCTCATGAACAAAAAAGGTTGTTGACACCAAACACTTGGTTGCTGAACTGATTGATATTATGCTAAAAAGTATTTGTTGTGTGTTAAAATATCGCTCATTTTTTAAATCAAATGGTCATACTGATTATGTTTCGTAATATAATAAATATTTTGTCTTTACGTCGAATCAAAACTTTATGCGAAGTGACATATTTTTTTAACTAAATAGTATTTATTTAACTGCCACCGTGATGTACTGGTTAAAGTACCTATAGCACTTTAAACATTAGAGGTCTTTGGTTCAAATACTGCGGGGAATATTTTCACTTTGTGTTGGTTTTCCCGCTTTGGTTAGGACATTGCAGGCTTGAATCATCTTAAGAATGATGATTCCGTGCTTCGGAAGGCATGTTGAGCCGTTGGACTTTGATCGAAATAGTCTGGTTTACCTTGTAAGGGTTACGGAGGTCAGACGACAGTCACTCCGTTGTAATAGCCAGGCTTGTCAATTCAGGATCATAGTCGCACCGAACCCTGGGCTCCAAGGCAATGCTGAGGGTGCAACCGGGATAAGCGCTGGGATATTGATGATGATGATGATGATAACTGTGGTAAAGCAGGCCTTAGTTTGCGCATTTATTTCTGAGGGTATGAGATTATGAGATGATAAAAAAAATCTCAGTTATAGATAGCTTTATTGCCGAAACAAAATAAAGAAAAATATTATGATATCAATGTGCGCAAATGATATCAATTGCTCACATCCGTGTTCGGAATAGTTCAGTTGACGATTGATGAAAAATTTTCATCTAAGCAGAGCACGCATGTTGCTTTTTAAGCTAAAAGAAAATACAGATTACACTAAAAGCACATAATTTTATATATTTTGAGCTAAACATTTCGCTTACTACGACGAAAGTTAAAATAATACAACTTCTGTTTCGCAAGCCTGGCAAGAAACTTGCTATAAGAATTTGCATTTTACACACGCTTTTATTCTCACACAAGTATTTCAGGATATTATTTATTTACCTCGGTGACTATGATTGATTTAAATGCAATACGTGAGGTAACAATAACATTTATTTGATGAAAGCATGACGAATTACGACAGTAATTGCAAGTTATTTGTTTTGAACTTATAAAGGAGATTTCCGGTTTACGCTACGTACTTTTGACGTCAAGGGCCCATGGTGCATGGTGGAAAGAATACACTACTTGCCTAGGATCAGTAACAATTTAATTAATAAATTAACGAAGTGGGTCTACAGATCCTGGAGTTTCCTGTAGTCCTACCAGTGGGGCAAATCGGTGGGACGACGGATATAAGATTCATGGATAACCCATGAGGGGACCGTGGTCCCACCAGGCAATGCAGTGGGACCACGAGCCAATGGTTGTGCCCGTTCCACCGTTTGGACAAATCGGTAGGACCACGGCGGCCCTTGAAATTTCATATTTCCTATTATTACCCAAACGAATTAACTACATAGAACTAAGTCTTTTAGCAAAATGTTATTTTGGATCGTTCATTTACCAAATAAATATAAGGCAATAGGTTTTTCTAGACTATACTATATCATAGGCGTCCTTGCAAGCTGTCTCGCTGCCTTATCACCTATCACTGTTATCACTCAGATTATATCTTACTTACGCTAATCTTCACGAGATGAAGTCATCTCCAAACCACGCTAAACTAAACCTTATTCACATAGCAATAAGAACATTGCTAAACAGCGGAAATTAATATTTTGCTTCACCCGTAATATATTGATGTTATACAAAATTGATCCTTAAATGTTAAGGTATTGGATTGATTTTGCTATTGATGCGGTATTGCCTTGATTACGAGCATAGTATGAATAATTCATAAACCAACATTTGTGGTATAGAGTTTTGAAATGGATTAGTTCATTGTTTTACGCATTCAATGCATTTACTGTATGTTTTGTCTTGTTTTAACTAATATAATTTGAAGGAGAAGGATATACCTCGTGCATTGTTCAAGTTTGCTTGTAATACAAGTGATTGTTAGACAATTTATTTTGTAATATAAATACGAAATGTCAAGTGACAGTGGTGGGCTTATGTTTTTCGTCGCGAAAAGTGTGTGCCAATACATTTTCAAAGTTTTAAGAGAGTGTGAAGAACAGTCGAGAAGTAAGTAGAAAAACAATTAAGTTATATACTCCTCCATTTCGATGGTCTAAAAGTTGCAAATCGTGGGTTACATGTCCATCAACTGTTTTTTCAATATAAAACGTTGTTCCTGACCAAAACCACCGAAATGCCATTTTCTTTTAGTACCTATATGATTTGAGAACCATGATACTCGAACCACCACCAATACCAAGTCTGAGACCTTTTAACTCGGCGAATCATTATAAACCGTAGAAATTATAATACCCTTCAGGCCGTTTTTCGACCATGGCGGCCGATTAGCCTGGTACGCAGGATATATTATAGTGCACAAGTGAGTGTACCTACTTTAATATACCTATTCTCTCACTCTCATAGTTCGGTGGGACATCAATCTGAAACGACCATAGAGAGATCAGGCGAAGGGCCAATGGCTGAACGTGCCTTCCGAAGCACGGAGGAGCTCGAGATAAAAAAAATTGGCCATGTGCGAGTCGGACTCCCGCACTGAGGGTTCCGTACAAATTCTATTTTTGACGTATTAAAAAAACTACTCAATAGATTTCGTTCGAACCAATTTTCGTTGGTAGTTTTTATGGGAATGTACATTATATATTTATTTCAGATTTGTCATCCTCTTACTTTAGAAGTTAGAGGGGGGGTACACACTTTTTTCCACTTTGGAAGGGTCTGTCACGCAAAGTATTCACTTTAGAAAAAAGTGACTTTAGAAACCTTAATATACTTTTTAAAGACCTATCCATAGATACCCCACACGTATATGTTCAATGAAAAAAAATATTTCGAGTTTCAGTTCTGACTATGTGGACCCCCCACTTCTTTTATTTTTTTTTCTATTTTCGTGTGAAAACCTTGTTGCGGTTCACAGAATACATCCACTCACTAAGTTTCAACAGTATAGTACTTATAGTTTCGGAAAAAAAGTGGCTGTGACAGACTGGCGGACAGACAGACAGACAGACAGACAGACATGACGAATCTATAAGGGTTCCGTTTTTTTGCCATTTTGGCTACGGAACCCTAAAAAATCGGTCACTCATCCGATTACTGGCCTCTGCGATAGTTGCTTAACTTAGCAATCAACACTAGAAGCATCTTCTTAGAATGAATCTAAAATTCATAAATTTTAATTTTTGCAGCAGATTTTAATAACTTGAAAAAAGAAGGTGGTGATTATTAAAGTACAATGCAGAATTAATTACTAATCGTAACTGATTTATTGATAAGGTATGATATTTTCCTTTTCAAATTGGTAGTTAAATGCACGCTTAAAAATGTATTAATTAATGTCAATAGCAAAAGTAGCTACGTATTTTATAAAATAATGTATGATTATGGATCTTATAGGCACGGTTACTTTAAAATTGAACTTTTTATCGCGTATTAATACTTAGTAAGTCTAGCAAATTACGTGAATAAATTAACGATAGAATACATGGTAGTAAAATAGTGTATTTGGTAGTAATCCTATTAATATGAGAGATCCTAATAGAGCAATAATCTTCACATCATAAATTAAAATTGGAGTTGAATATTTCCAAAAATATTGTTGTTTCACGATAAACTATTTTTGGTACTACCGTCGATTTTGATAATCATAGTTTAGTGTTTAAGTACTTTGCCAAATCATGTATTTAATTTGTTATTGTTATGCACAATCTTACTTATTCAATTGCATAAAAATATATACTTTAAAATATAGATATTCTATCACTGATTAAAATGGGGTTTTATAGATTACATTTTATCCACTGTATACGAATACACGTTGTTGACTTTCGCAAGCTTTTATGTATACGTTACTATTTACAAGTTATTAAATTCGCACTACTTACTTGTTTTAAATGAATATTTTCATTTTAATTGTACTTTTTTGTGCAACATGAACTCTCATTTTTGATAGATCAAGAAAACTCATATCATTTTTCAAGCATGTTTTGAATTTGCTCCTATTGTATTAAGATGAATATTTTTATGTACTTGAGTACATACTTTTGTTTGACTATTACAGGGCTTTTTACTGTTCTAATATTTCCGTTTTCTGAATAAAATTCTGTTTGATCTATCTAGATTTTGTGTGGGACAGTTTGATAAAGTAAATACTTCCAAAATAATAAGTAATTGTTACAATATCTTTCAAAATAAGACTTCAGGTAGGCTAGCCAATATGCCACTTTGACGATTATTCGCCAAAGCTTTCGTCGACTTATATAGCCATCATCATCATCATCCTAGCGTTTGTCCCGGTCGCATCCTCGGCCATTGCCTTGGAGTCCAGGGTCCGCTATATAGCCATCCCGCACACGAATTATCTGTGTGAGCGGGCGAATAATCGACAAAGTGGCCTCTTGGCTAGCCTACCAAGCTTGTCCTCGATTATGTAAATACGATAATATGGTTTAATCTATTTATCCTAACCTGTCCCCCTATGTTACCAGCATGCGCAGCGGCTCGGCCCCAATCCCTCCCGGGGGCGGAGGCTCTCAACACAGGGGGCGCCGCTGCGGGCCCCGCCTCCCTCACCAGCCTGACTCCGGACCACCAGCTGCGGGAGGACTTCACTGTGCTCGCGAAGGACCTGGTCGCCAGCTTGAAGGGCGTCGTGTCTACTCTGGTGAGTGCTGCATCGTCACTGTGTTGCCAGTCAACAAGGGGGCGCCGCTGCGGGCCCCGCCTCCCTCACCAGCCTGACTCCGGACCACCAGCTGCGGGAGGACTTCACTGTGCTCGCGAAGGACCTGGTCGCCAGCTTGAAGGGCGTCGTGTCTACTCTGGTGAGTGATGCATTGTCGTCACTGTGTTGCCAGTCAACACGAGGGGCGCGGCTGCGGGCCCCGCCTCCCTCACCAGCCTGACTCCGGACCACCAGCTGCGGGAGGACTTCACTGTGCTCGCGAAGGACCTGGTCGCCAGCTTGAAGGGCGTCGTGTCTACTCTGGTGAGTGATGCATTGTCGTCACTGTGTTGCCAGTCAACACGAGGGGCGCGGCTGCGGGCCCCGCCTCCCTCACCAGCCTGACTCCGGACCACCAGCTGCGGGAGGACTTCACTGTGCTCGCGAAGGACCTGGTCGCCAGCTTGAAGGGCGTCGTGTCTACTCTGGTGAGTGTCGCATCATCAGCTGTGTTGCCAGCCGTCGCTCCCGGGGGCGGAGGCACTCAATATGAGGGGGGGGGGTCCCTCACCAGCCTGACTCCGGACCACCAGTTGCGGGAGGACTTCACTGTGCTCGCGAAGGACCTGGCCGCCAGCTTGAAGGGCGTCGTGTCTACTCTGGGAATTATTTCAGCCTATTACTGTTTACTACATGCCGTAGACCTCCCCTAAATAGTCACCACACTAGACAGTCGGATAAGTGAACGATAGAACACAATAGACGCTGCTGCCCATCCCATGGGATGTCCCTGAGTCGCACGTAACTAACTTAATACGCCTGCTTAAGCTATTTACTATATTGTATTGAGATTTTGTGAGATATGTTTTACTTATTTAGACTACCTATATGACACTTTCTGTCTGGCCCAAAGGTTGTAAAGTATCAGTATCAGCCTAATAATGTTCCACTGCAGGGCAAAGGCCTCCATCATTTGAAATCGTGTTGAAAACAAACATAAGGTTTTGCATAATACAGCTTGCCAAATGCATATTGTTAGAAAGGTTGACTCCCTATATTATTAGTGTGACTTACTTACTGACTTAAGGTCCTAAGTCCCCTCGATGGGGCAGAGGGCGTCCAGTACGTCTCCATCCCGGTCGGTCTTGAGCTACGCGCTTTATTTCGCTCCAGGTCTTGCCTAACTCCTTCACTTCTGCAGCGACAGTCCTCCGCCAAGACTGTTTTGGACGGCCACGTTTGCGCCATCATCATAAGTGTTATATAGACAAAATACTTAAAAAATATTTATTTATCCCAGGTAATGGAACGCGGCCGCCTCCGCGCCGCAATGGAGGCGGCTGAGACGACAGCGCCACCAGGCAGCGGGGTTGTGGCGGCTCTGCGAACTAACTTGACGTCGGCACTCCACCAGAACTCAGGTGAGACGAAGACTGGACGCATAGGTAAATATGTTTGAACGTTTGTTACATACGGCTTTTGTGAACTCATCGGGTTGGGTGGTGTCACTTTACTAGGCTCATACCAAATATGGTTGGGAAGGGAGAGGAACGTCATCGGTGACGGTGATCGTTAGTATACTATAAAGGGGCCCCTTAAACCTACACGCTGGGTCGCAAGTCCCAGGCGCCGACTGGCATTCCTCTCTGTTCCACGCGATGGACCCGGCACCCGCACGGAAAATCCATGGATAGCTAAGAAGTTCGTCTCTGGATCATGTTTTTTTTTATATAAACAGTCGAATAAACAAGTAGGTAGGATCCAATCTGTCTGGTATCCCTCTATGGGTTACGAAGTTCCGATGGCAGTCGCTTCACTGTAATAACCAGACTTGCCAAATCCTGGATCATGGTCAAAGCGGACCCCGTATAGAAACGGGATAAACGCTAGGGGGAAGGAGTCAAACGAACAAGTAGGTCAGCTGATGGTAAGTGATAATCGCTGCTCATAGACATCAACAATCGTACAAGGGTCGCAGATGCGTTGCCTGCCTTTCAGACCTCATACCCTCCCCAACAGAGCACTGGCGACCTAAATCACCAGCAGAAACATAACACAACAATTACAAAATGCTACTTCACTGTGGTCTTCTGTAAGGTGGAGGTACTTCTCAAGACGAGCAGCTCATTCGGGTGGAAGTTCCACTAAGCTAACTCTCTTTCATGTTTGGTTTTCACTGTGTTATGTATTTTGATGGGAATAAAATACCCTTGGTCATAAATACATAAACCATGCTGCATCACAAGCCTCAGATTGTTACTTAAATAATCGATGTTTCTCTACTTAATTATGTATGTGATATGAAGCTTCTTGAATCATTACATCTACTATAAAAAACAGAGTCGTTTCCCACTGCATGTATGTATGTTTAGATATTTAAAAGTACTACCTAAGTATTTAGGCTCGTATTAATAAATCGCACTCAACTCTGAGTTCGATCTTGAGTACGAACTAGATAGTCATTCTCATACAAAACAGCACCTCAAGTTCGAGCTCAGAGTTGAGTACGATTTATTAATACGAGCCTTTATCACAAAAGAAGTGTAATGAAATGCTAAAATGAATACTTTTGGTCACTTTTGTGTTAGTGTTCGTCAATCACGTCCCTTTAAGAATAATTTGAAACGGTACCTTTAATATTTTTATTATTTTACACTCATGCCACCTTTTGCACGCGTCCAATTTTTATGAATGTTTCATTAGCTATCTATTTCTTGAAATATCTTATTTTTGAAAAGGATTAGCTATCTATTTCATGAAATACCTTAATTTTATTTTTATGTGAATGAGATAACGTAAATAATGACGTGCGAAGTGTTGTGCGCAGAGCTGCGGTCGCGCCTCTCGCGCATCCACGACGCGTCCGACCTGGCTGAGATATCCTCCGTCGGGAACAATTCGGATCAGGTATGTAACGACTGTCATTATTTTATACTGTAGTGATTTTAGATGCTATCCGTGGATTCCACACCACACCAATCGATCGATCGTCGATCGACGCCGTCGATCGATGGTAGAATGGAATAGTCGACGTCGATCGATAGTTTCTACCAGACCAATCGATCGATCGACGGCATCGATCGATGGTAGAATGGAATAGTCGACGTCGATCGAGCTGTTTCGCCAATCGATCAACGTCGACCGGTGCCATCGATCAGCAATCGATCGATTGGTTAGTCGACTGGTGTCCGTCGATGGCGTCGATCAATTAAAGCTACCACACCAGTCGATCAACATCGACCGATGTCGATTGATGGCGTCGATCGACGATCGGTCGATTGGTGTCGTAACACCCTAAGAGTTTTATAGTTTACTAGCGGGCGCCCGCGACTTCGTCCGCGTGAATTTCAGTTTCTTCATCTATTTTATCTCCTTAGAAGTGGAATATTTCTTTGAAGGGGATGCTTACGTCATATTATCTTTATGAATGCAAAGTCTCAGCCCGATTGGTTTAAAAATGACAAAGTTTCATACTTACGTTCCTCCCCTGTTTGACCCCCTTGACGGTTGTAATTTATCAATATCATTTCTTAGGCGATGCCTACGTCATAGTAGCTTTATGAATGCAAAGTCTCAGCCCGATCGGTCAAAAAATTACAAAGTTTCATACTAACGTTTATCCCCTATTTTACCCCCTTGGGGATTGGAATTTATCAATATCATTTCTTAGGCAATGCTTACGTTATAATAGCTTTATGCATGCAAAGTCTCAACCCGATTGGTTTAAAAATGACAAAGTTTCATACTAACGGTCATCCCCTATTTTACCCCCTTAGGGGTTGAATTATTCAAAATCCTTTCTTAGCGGATGCCTACGTCATAACATCTACCTGCATGCCAAATTTCAGCCCAATCCGTCCAGTGGTTTGGGCTGTGCGTTGATAGATCACTATGTCAGTCAGTCACCTTTGAGTTTTATAGATATAGATTTTGAATTTTGAATGCAGACAATAACCCAATTATTTTGTCCAATACAGGTGAACCGCCAATTCCAACAGTCGCTAAGCTACAGTTCGTCTTGCGTGTCCGCTTCGGAATTCTTCGACGCGGAGGAGCACGACGAAGACTTGAAGCCCGCTGAAATATTAGCAGCTGACGAGGTGAGCGGATCTAGTAGTCATAGTCATAGTCATTTATTTGTTAATCATAATGCTAAAAGATGTTACAATGGGCACCGTGCGTAGCGATGACTCTGCCATCTCGTGAAAACTTTTACTCTCAATGTCGGTAATTCTACTGTCAAACCACGGAAAAACACGGTGCCTTATTCTGCCATCTAGTGACTAATATTCGAAACTTTTACGCTTAATGGCAAATTCTACTGCCAAACCACAGAAAAAAATCGGGATTTTAGCGCCCTCTATAGCTTCTGCACGGTGCCTATAAAGGCAGTACAAATATGGACACCCTGACGGGTAATTGACAAAGAGTAGGAGCGAGGAGGTCGCCGTCATTCAAAGTCATACTACGGTCAAGCGGGAATTAGCCCCAATTTTTTTGTTAGTACTGTAACCCTTATAACATCTTTTTCGAATCTGACGATATTCTTGAGGATAATGCTATGGACCATGGACTATGGAAAACGGATTATAACCATTGCATTATACTGATTTTAAAACAAAATTCACACGCCGCTATGATGTCGTTTTTAGCCTAATGCATTCCCTCGCAGAACGTGCCTACACTGCTCCTAGATGAATTTCGAATCATAAACAAAAATCTAACCGAACTGATATGTTAGCTACACTAGCGGCCGCCTATATACTAATGGACTATCCAACACATTTTTTTTTAATCGGACCAGTAGTTTCTGAGATATGCGCGTTCTAACCAACTAACTTTTCAGCTTCATTATATTAGTATAGATTTATTAAATCTTTTTGCAAGTTCGTATCATTCACCAGCTTAGAAAATTAACTAAGCGGCTATTATATTTGGTTGGTTCACAGGCGGGCGTCATAGAATTGGACGGAGACTCTTCATCGGAAGCCGGATCCCTGAGCAGTGAGGAGGGATCGGCCAGCTCAGACAACTCTGACGGTGCGAGTGAGTTATACCTCGGGTCGTTAACCAATCAATCAATCAATCAATCAAAATATTCTTTATTCAATTGGGCTTAATATAAGCACTTATGAATCGTCATAAAAAATTACAGTAGTAAGGACTCGACCACCGATAATAGGCACAACACTTTAATTTCTACTTCAATTTCTCTTTTTTATGGTCTCCAAATATTTGGATTTGCCGTAAGAGTACCATATGTTGTGTTCAGAATAATAACTAGTTTTTGGAAATGTTAGAATGTTCCAAATATGAAAACAGTGTTTAGATATTTTGTAACAAAATTCATTTGTTGAAAAGAAAAGATCCTGAGACTTTTGTTTTAAGATCTATTTTTCTTCGCAAAGTCTTTTTAGGGTTCCGTAGCCAAATGGCAAAAAACGGAACCCTTATAGTTTCGTCATGTCTGTCTGTCTGTCTGTCTGTCCTGGCTCGTTCTCCGCCGTTTCTGAACCGATTGCCACGAAAATTGGTGGAGAGATGCATAGTGATAATTCAAGAATTGGTTTTTAAAATAATCGAAAAATAATTATTTTTTACCCCCCCTCCCATACATCGAAAAGTAAATTGGAAAAAAAAATTCGACTTAAACCCATCGTGTGGGGTATCGTTCAAAAGGTATTTTTAAATACAATAAAACTTGCCTTGAAACCATGTGGATCAAACACCCCAGTCTCGAGATATATTAATACAAAGTTAAAATAAAAGCGTCCCCCCCCCCCTTAACTTTTGAAATACTATTAAAATAATTCTGAAAAAAATGTCCTGTATACCTCCAAGTAAGTACTTTCAACTAAAACTATAGCGAACTCTGTATCATACATAGTTATTTTTATACAACTCGACCAACTTATGACGTGCAGTTGCCCTTACTAAATGGTGTCTTAAGCGGTCGGGCCATCTTTTAGCTACGGAACCCTTTCATGGGCGTGTCCGACACGCTCTTGGCCGGTTTTTAATTATGCGTACAGCAAAATAATGGAATTCAAGGCGTCTGTGTTTCCGAGCGCATGTAACACAATAGCATTTAAAATAAGAGTGCACAGGAATTATCTAGGTGAACTTGCTCTATCTTCTATGCCCTCGGGATAGACTGGGAGCAAGAGCAAGCAAGCAAGAATTTTGGGGAAAAACAAAAAAAGAACTGGTTTTCTATATGCATTTAGAAACCAATTCAATTGTTTTGTTGTGTTAACTTAATACGATATTTGACTGACAAGTCAAATCACCTACTTTTATTAAATGTCAAAAACGTAACCTTGTAGGAAAAAATTAATGAAATATTGAATCGTGACGTCACGATGCAATAGTGTCAAATCAATACACTTTAACTTCAATTAGCTGTAATAATTTGTTAAAAGCTCAATAGTAACTAAAAAATGTGCCTTATTTTTTATTTCGTCTTTAATCTTAGAATGTCATAATTTATTTCGTATGCAGTCAAATACCCAATTGCACTATTTCTCACAAGCATGTTCTCTCTCTGGACCTTCCATCTTGTACATCTAAGTCCACCGAACTAAACCTAAGACTAGCATCCTAACATCCACAGTGCTCTCAGCAGAACAAGTGACTCTGCGGCTGAACCAGAACGGACTTGAATCCCGACCCTCGTCGGGCTGGACGCGACGCACGTGTCTGCCGTGCCCGCGGCCCACGCCGGGCGGACCGAGCCTGTGGAACCTGCTCTACAAGAATATTGGGAAGGACCTCAGCCAGATATCCATGCCGGTCACCATCAACGAGCCGCTTAATATGCTGCAGGTTGGTTTTTACATGTATCACTCTTTTTTTCTCTCTTATCCCCTCTTTCTCTATCTCTCTCCCTCCCACCCCCTCTCCCCCCCCCTCTTACTCACACTCACTCTCACGGTCACCATAACGAGCCGCTGAACATGCTGCAGGTTGGTATTTGTATCTCCCTTTCTCCTCCTCGCTTCCCCTCTATCTCCCCATCCCCCCCCACTCTCTCTCTCTTTCTCTCTCTCACTCGCCATCACGTGCCTGCCGTGGGTTGGACGCGACGCACGTGCCTGCCGTGCCCGCGACCCACGCCGGGCGGACCGAGTCTGTGGAACCTGCTCTACAAGAATATTGGGAAGGACCTCAGCCAGATATCCATGCCGGTCACCATCAACGAGCCGCTTAATATGCTGCAGGTTGGTATTTATATGTATCACTCTCTCTCTCTCTCTCTCTCTCTCTCTCTCTCTCTCTCTCTCTCTCTCTGTCTCTCTCACACTCTCACTCACACTCACTCTCACGGTCACCATCAACGAGCCACTGAACATGCTGCAAGTTGGTATTTTTTCTCCCTTTCTCCTCCTCGCTTCCCCTCTATCTCCCCATCTCCCCTCCTCTCTCTCTCTCCCACTCTCTCTCACTCGCTATCACGTACCTGCCGTGGGTTGGACGCGACGCACGTGCCTGCCGTGCCCGCGGCCCACGCCGGGCGGGCCGAGTCTGTGGAACCTGCTGTATAAGAATATTGGGAAAGACCTCAGCCAGATATCCATGCCGGTCACAATAAACGAGCCGCTTAATATGCTGCAGGTTGGTGTTTATATGTAACTCTTTCTCTTTTCCGCTCTCTTTATTTCTCTATCTCTCTTCCTCCCTCTCTCTCTCACTCTCAATCACTCTCACGGTCACCATCAACGAGCCGCTTAATATGCTGCAGGTTGGTGTTTATATGTAACTCTTTCTCTTTTCCGCTCTCTTTATTTCTCTATCTCTCTTCCTCCCTCTCTCTCTCACTCTCACTCACTCTCACGGTCACCATCAACGAGCCGCATAATATGCTGCAGGTTGGTGTTTATATGTAACTCTTTCTCTTTTCCGCTCTCTTTATTTCTCTATCTCTCTTCCTCCCTCTCTCTCACTCACTCTCACGGTCACCATCAACGAGCCGCTTAATATGCAGCAGGTTGGGGTTTATATTTCCCCGTCTCTCGGTGTCACTAGCCCTGTCTGTGGAATTTGCTGTGCATCTCTGTGTATAACAGATCTTCATTTCAGAATATTTGTCAAAAAAGCAATTGACGCTGTTATGTTTCTGAACTGATCCACCATCATGACCTGACCACATTGATCCTGGACATCATGACCAGCAAATTAGATATTCCATTTGAAGGACTTATCACGTTACTGTTAGAATTTTGACGTGTTTTGTGATGCCGCTGTCATTGGCATGAAAGAAAGCTAACAAACAGGGAAACCATGATTATGACGTTAATTTTGTAATAGCATCCAATTATAAATAAATAATAAATAAATAAATAAATATTTCACAACATCACATACATTGATCTGACCCCGTGTTAAGTAGCTGAAGCACTTGTGTTACAGACATCAGAATCAACAGTGGTATTACAAATATACTTAAATAGATACATATAACACCCAGACCAGGACAAACAGACATGTTCATGCACACAAATGTTTGTCCTGTGCGGGAATCGAACCCGCGACCTCTTGCGTAATAGGCAACATCTTGACCATTACGCCAAGCGGTCGTCAAAATTATCGACATCAATATTCCTTCCCTCCAGCAACATGAAAAGCCTTAGCCTTAATACGCTGAATTAATCAACTAATTTTCCTTCCATTCCAGCGACTATGCGAGGAACTCGAATACTCCGAACTACTCGACGCCGCAGCCGAATGCAAGAACGCGGTCGAACGGATCGCCCTTGTAGCAGCGTTCGCTGTCAGCGCATACGCCGCGTCCGCCCACCGCGCCGCCAGCAAGCCCTTCAACCCGCTGCTAGCTGAGACTTACGAGTGTGTGCGAGATGACAAGGCGTTCCGGTTCATCGCCGAGCAGGTGAAAAACTGATGTAGTCTCTAGCTGCTACGGAATAGGGGCTATAGTACTCTGTAGTACACCGAGCCGCCAGCAAGCCCTTCAACCCGCTGCTGGCTGAGACTTAGCCCCTTCGTACACTACGCTACGCAAATCTCCGATACTCGACGATTTTAGTCTCCAAGCGACTACCGCCATACAAACTCATTGAGGCTCGTACACTAGTCGCGTCGCCGACATTCGTCGCGCGACTCGCGTCGCGCCAGTCGTACGCGACCTGCCTGCCGAAGTCGTCGCCACAAAAGTCGCCGCGATTTTCAAGATGGCGGAGCATTTAGACATTTTGTACGTGTGATCTGTATAGCCGCTACGTCAGTAGTGGCAATTCAAGTCTTGCGATTCAGTGCCGTGTGTACGGACCGTGCGCTACTCGATACTCGCGACGCGATACTTAAGTAGTATACGACATTAGTATCGGAGATTTACGTAGCGTAGTGTACGAAGGGCCTTATGAGTGCGTGCGAGATGACAAGGCGTTCCGGTTCATCGCCGAGCAGGTAACAAGCTGATGTAGACTCTAGCCGCTACGGAATAAGGACTATAGTCGAGTGAGTCGCCAATGAGCCGTCCAACCCGCTGCTTGCGTGACGGGTGCGTGCGTGACGTCATCGCCGAGCAGGTAACAAACTAATCTAGACTCTAAGGTCTATGGAATAGGGTCTGTAGTACCGTGAGCCGTTCATCCCACTGACTATAGTGGCTTGATTCATCAGTGGCCACGTGCGAAACGACAAGTTTTTACTTGAATTGAACTAATAATAACAGTAATGCCCTTCCGGCCGTT
Source organism: Nomophila noctuella (assembly GCA_958496325.1). Classification (NCBI taxonomy): domain Eukaryota; kingdom Metazoa; phylum Arthropoda; class Insecta; order Lepidoptera; family Crambidae; genus Nomophila; species Nomophila noctuella. Next base: position 3,490,218 of record OY292503.1, on the reverse strand, counting down.
TTCAACTATGGCGGCCGATCTTCAACCATGGCGGCCGATCTTACAATCAGCAAGATACACAGGATATGTTATAGTGCACAAGTGAGAGCGCAAGCACAATTGCACTCCCTATTCCCTCCATAGTTCGGAGGACTAACTGCTTAACGTTCCAAATTAATCGAACTATTATTGTTCTGAAGGAATCATTTTAATGCTAAGCAATAAATAAATAATTATTAAATCAAATCAAATACAATTTGTTTCAGTTATAAGTTAATGTTATTTATTCCAGGTGTTACAATTTCATTATTTGTGTATCACTATAACTATATTATCTCCCCAGGTGTCCCACCACCCGCCGATATCCGCCTGCCACGCGGAGTCCGCCCGCTGGTGCTTCTGGCAGGAGGCGCGCATCAAGACCAAGTTCTGGGGCAAGTCCATGGAGTTCCAGCCCGCGGGACGCGTGCACGTGCGGCTCGTGACCACAGGAGACCATTACAGCTGGAACAAGGTATGTTAACATGGCTGCCACGACCTCCTCCCACCTAAATAATATTGAAGTCCCTACAAGTATGCAGGAGGCGCGCATCAAGACCAAGTTCTGGGGCAAGTCCATGGAGTTCCAGCCCGCGGGGCGAGTGCACGTGCGGCTTGTCACCACCGGAGACCATTACAGCTGGAACAAGGTCTGTTTATCTCATCATTATCATCATCATCATCTTCCTAGCGCCTCTCCTGGTTGCATCCTCGGCCATTGCCTCGGAGCTCAGGTTATGCTATGACTATGATCCTAAATTGACAAAACTGGTTATTTTACTCTGTCCATTTTATAAAGCGACAACACACTCGCGTTTTGGTTACGTTAAATTTTCGAACAAACAATATTGTTCTTCATGGACGATTGCCCGCCCATGAAGGACACTCTCATTTGTTTCTATGTAAATTACACATTACACTTTATTAGCATGTTTTAAAGAAGTTGACATTTATTCATAGCATTTATTTTTATAGATAATTTGTAATCTGTGGCACGATAGTTGTAGTCGTTACTCGTAGCACATCACTAAGTGGGTGGAAACCGTCCATGAAAACAATACAAAAGTTCATGGACGTGAGATGTCAAAAGACTTAATAAAATGGACAGAGTATAGGCGCCGTGCACAAACTATAGAGTGCAAAAAACTTTTTTTTCTATGGTTTGACACTAAAATTTGACATTGAGCGTAAAAGTTTCGAATATGAGTCACGAGATGGCAGAGTCATCGCTACGCACGGTGCCTATACTGTTCAAATGGCAACGCGAAAGTCGAAAATCTTGTTAAGTTTATAATCGTTTGTCGTAGGTGACGACGTGCGTGCACAATCTGTTCGGCGGGCAGCGCTGGGTGGACCAGTACGGCGACATGCACATCACATGCCACGGCACTGATATTTCCTGCAAACTGCAGTTTATTAAGGTAACTTTTTTTATACATTAAGTTCGTCACTCGTATTTCATGTTTTTTGGGCCCCATTTTATTTCAAATCATCAGAAATAAAATTTTTACGATACTTAATGCGATATTAATTATTATGTAGTTTAGTCCTGCTAAATATTATTAGTGTTATATTATATAAAATCTTAAAAGAGCAGTTCGGAAATTAGTTTTAAAATCACGCTACTGTGCGTTTGAGGGCATTAGTCAAAGGGGTCATTACTCATCAACAAAACTATTTCAGCCGTATTGTCCTAAAGATAGAGTTAGAATGACTTTTTAGTTGAATTACTATTTCAAATAACGCGATCATTACCTCTAAATATGGGTATTCGATTTTGAGCCTTTTAACCTCCTACGCCCTGTCACACCATTTCACACTTGGTCGACAAGCGTTCAAACAAACAAACTCTTTAAAATATTATTATAGCTAAGTATTGATAATATATTGCATTGCTACAGGCTAGCTCATGGTCGAGCAGCAGGCACGAGGTCCGGGGCTTCGTATCGGCCGGCAGCGGCACCCGGCTGCGACTGCAGGGCCGCTGGTCCGAAGCCCTGTACGCGGGGGACCCTCCCGCAGCCCGGTGTCTGTGGAGGCCTGGTGAGTGATCATCGGTAGAATCTGTATATAGATATTATGACGTGCGCATCCGCTAAGAAAGGGGCCGTCCATTAATCATGTGATGATTTTTGGTTACTACTTGGTGAGGATTGAAACTACATATTCCCCCCCCACGCTAAATCACGTGTCTTTTAGATGAACATGATTTATATGCCCTCACACCACAGAACTTACACCGCTTTTCGGATCAGCATATTATTTGCCGAAAAAATTAATACACCTGATACATTTCTACACAATTACCCTCCCCCCTTGTAATATTTCGTTGATTTTTTAAGGATCCTCCCCCCCTCCCCCATCGTGCCTCACAAGATAGATGGACGGCCTGTATTTAATATTGTTTTTCGTTTCATTACAACGGTTATGTTAATAATCTCGTGTCCCCCCCAGGCGCGATGCCGCACTCGCACGAGCTGTACTACGGGTTCACGCGGTTCGCTATGGAGCTGAACGAGATGGAACCAGGCATGCGGGAGTTACTGCCATTCACTGACACCAGGCTGAGGTGAGTCACCGATCCATTTCTACTCCGGTGTGGAGTAAATCTTAGCTACCTTCTTAAGCCCACCAAAAGGTTCAGTCACCGGCCCATTTCTACTCCGGTGTAAAGAACATCTTAGTTTGACCTTTCTCAACCCATGTATATGCAAGCTCATAAGTTGTCCCGATAATGACGCCTCTTGCAAGTTTATGTTTAATGTTATAGGGTGACAAACGACCACGCGGGTCACCTGATGGGAAGTGATTGCTGCCCAAAGACATCAACAATCGTACTAGGGTCGCAAATGCGTTGCCTGCCTTTCAAAACTCCACCCCCTCCTCAACTGAGCTTTGGCGACCTTACTGACCAGCAGAAACATAGCACACAACCGTTACAAAATGCTACTTCACTGTGGTCTTCTGTAAGGTGGAGGTACTTTCCCACAAACTTCGGCCCTACACAATTAGGCATTTTGTGACATGATTTCAATTTATCCACAGGCCAGCGGCTTATTTGAGTTTCATTCTGCACATAGCAAGGTTGCTATGTGTAGGTTATGAAAGGAGGTCCTTTCATAACTAGTCTTTCCTTCCAGGCCTGACCAGCGCGCGCTGGAGGAGGGCGACGTGGAGGCGGCGGAGCAGCACAAGCTGGCGCTGGAGCAGGCGCAGCGCGAGCGGCGGCGCGGCAGCCCCGACCACTGCCCAGCCTGGTTCCGGTCAGTAGGGGGGGAGAGGGGGAGGGGGGGGACGTACACAGACACAGAGAGGGAGAGGGAGGGGGAAACAGACACACAGAGAGAGAGAGAGGAGGGGGAACAGACACACACACACACACACACACACACAAAAAGAGAGAGAGAGAGGGAAACATATTCACAGAAAGACATAAAGAGAAAAAACATACTCACAGACACACAGAGAGATAGCTCTGTGTGTCTGAGAAAGAAAGAGGGAGAGAAAGGGGAAATCCCACTCACACCTCAGATTAATAATTACCATATATGCTCCATATGTCACGTTTGAGTGTCTCCACCAATACGTCAAAAATTCAGTTCACTTTTCACTTAAGTCTGTTTCTCTCTCAGTCTCTCTCAACAGTAGACAAAGGGCTCGCAATAATGACGTCATCTCACTTGACAGTTCAGGCAAAAGTAGTACGTTAAAGTCTGTTTCGCTCTCAGTCTCTCTCAACAGAAGACGAGGGCCACGCGATAATAACGTCATCCCACTTGACAGTTCAGGCCGCAGGAATATGTGTGTCTGCTATTACATGTGATTCATAATCAGGAGAAAAAGAAAAGCATATCTGTCTAATTACTCGTTGCATCTATTTATATTTATTAATCTGATCATTCAGAGGTACTAAGTTATTGTTCATGATTACAGCAAGGGCGTGGAGAGCGGCGAGGAGATGTGGGTGTTCACGGGCGAGTACTGGAAGGCGCGCGAGGCGGGCTTCGGCGACGCGCAGCCGCGGATATGGTGACCGCGCTACCCGGTACCGGTCAGTACTGTACTGTATATACTGCAGCAAAGGCGAGGAGATGTGGGTGTTCACGGGCGAGTACTGGAAGGCGCGCGAGGCGGGCTTCGGCGACGCGCAGCCGCGGATATGGTGACCGCGCTACCCGGTACCGGTCAGTACTGTACTGTATATACTGCAGCAAAGGCGAGGAGATGTGGGTGTTCACGGGCGAGTACTGGAAGGCGCGCGAGGCGGGCTTCGGCGACGCGCAGCCGCGGATATGGTGACCGCGCTACCCGGTACCGGTCAGTACTGTACTGTATATACTGCAGCAAAGGCGAGGAGATGTGGGTGTTCACGGGCGAGTACTGGAAGGCGCGCGAGGCGGGCTTCGGCGACGCGCAGCCGCGGATATGGTGACCGCGCTACCCGGTACCGGTCAGTACTGTACTGTATATACTGCAGCAAAGGCGAGGAGATGTGGGTGTTCACGGGCGAGTACTGGAAGGCGCGCGAGGCGGGCTTCGGCGACGCGCAGCCGCGGATATGGTGACCGCGCTACCCGGTACCGGTCAGTACTGTACTGTATATACTGCAGCAAAGGCGAGGAGATGTGGGTGTTCACGGGCGAGTACTGGAAGGCGCGCGAGGCGGGCTTCGGCGACGCGCAGCCGCGGATATGGTGACCGCGCTACCCGGTACCGGTCAGTACTGTACTGTATATACTGCAGCAAAGGCGAGGAGATGTGGGTGTTCACGGGCGAGTACTGGAAGGCGCGCGAGGCGGGCTTCGGCGACGCGCAGCCGCGGATATGGTGACCGCGCTACCCGGTACCGGTCAGTACTGTACTGTATATACTGCAGCAAAGGCGAGGAGATGTGGGTGTTCACGGGCGAGTACTGGAAGGCGCGCGAGGCGGGCTTCGGCGACGCGCAGCCGCGGATATGGTGACCGCGCTACCCGGTACCGGTCAGTACTGTACTGTATATACTGCAGCAAAGGCGAGGAGATGTGGGTGTTCACGGGCGAGTACTGGAAGGCGCGCGAGGCGGGCTTCGGCGACGCGCAGCCGCGGATATGGTGACCGCGCTACCCGGTACCGGTCAGTACTGTACTGTATATACTGCAGCAAAGGCGAGGAGATGTGGGTGTTCACGGGCGAGTACTGGAAGGCGCGCGAGGCGGGCTTCGGCGACGCGCAGCCGCGGATATGGTGACCGCGCTACCCGGTACCGGTCAGTACTGTACTGTATATACTGCAGCAAAGGCGAGGAGATGTGGGTGTTCACGGGCGAGTACTGGAAGGCGCGCGAGGCGGGCTTCGGCGACGCGCAGCCGCGGATATGGTGACCGCGCTACCCGGTACCGGTCAGTACTGTACTGTATATACTGCAGCAAAGGCGAGGAGATGTGGGTGTTCACGGGCGAGTACTGGAAGGCGCGCGAGGCGGGCTTCGGCGACGCGCAGCCGCGGATATGGTGACCGCGCTACCCGGTACCGGTCAGTACTGTACTGTATATACTGCAGCAAAGGCGAGGAGATGTGGGTGTTCACGGGCGAGTACTGGAAGGCGCGCGAGGCGGGCTTCGGCGACGCGCAGCCGCGGATATGGTGACCGCGCTACCCGGTACCGGTCAGTACTGTACTGTATATACTGCAGCAAAGGCGAGGAGATGTGGGTGTTCACGGGCGAGTACTGGAAGGCGCGCGAGGCGGGCTTCGGCGACGCGCAGCCGCGGATATGGTGACCGCGCTACCCGGTACCGGTCAGTACTGTACTGTATATACTGCAGCAAAGGCGAGGAGATGTGGGTGTTCACGGGCGAGTACTGGAAGGCGCGCGAGGCGGGCTTCGGCGACGCGCAGCCGCGGATATGGTGACCGCGCTACCCGGTACCGGTCAGTACTGTACTGTATATACTGCAGCAAAGGCGAGGAGATGTGGGTGTTCACGGGCGAGTACTGGAAGGCGCGCGAGGCGGGCTTCGGCGACGCGCAGCCGCGGATATGGTGACCGCGCTACCCGGTACCGGTCAGTACTGTACTGTATATACTGCAGCAAAGGCGAGGAGATGTGGGTGTTCACGGGCGAGTACTGGAAGGCGCGCGAGGCGGGCTTCGGCGACGCGCAGCCGCGGATATGGTGACCGCGCTACCCGGTACCGGTCAGTACTGTACTGTATATACTGCAGCAAAGGCGAGGAGATGTGGGTGTTCACGGGCGAGTACTGGAAGGCGCGCGAGGCGGGCTTCGGCGACGCGCAGCCGCGGATATGGTGACCGCGCTACCCGGTACCGGTCAGTACTGTACTGTATATACTGCAGCAAAGGCGAGGAGATGTGGGTGTTCACGGGCGAGTACTGGAAGGCGCGCGAGGCGGGCTTCGGCGACGCGCAGCCGCGGATATGGTGACCGCGCTACCCGGTACCGGTCAGTACTGTACTGTATATACTGCAGCAAAGGCGAGGAGATGTGGGTGTTCACGGGCGAGTACTGGAAGGCGCGCGAGGCGGGCTTCGGCGACGCGCAGCCGCGGATATGGTGACCGCGCTACCCGGTACCGGTCAGTACTGTACTGTATATACTGCAGCAAAGGCGAGGAGATGTGGGTGTTCACGGGCGAGTACTGGAAGGCGCGCGAGGCGGGCTTCGGCGACGCGCAGCCGCGGATATGGTGACCGCGCTACCCGGTACCGGTCAGTACTGTACTGTATATACTGCAGCAAAGGCGAGGAGATGTGGGTGTTCACGGGCGAGTACTGGAAGGCGCGCGAGGCGGGCTTCGGCGACGCGCAGCCGCGGATATGGTGACCGCGCTACCCGGTACCGGTCAGTACTGTACTGTATATACTGCAGCAAAGGCGAGGAGATGTGGGTGTTCACGGGCGAGTACTGGAAGGCGCGCGAGGCGGGCTTCGGCGACGCGCAGCCGCGGATATGGTGACCGCGCTACCCGGTACCGGTCAGTATTGTAACAAAGACTTATAATATACTAGTTTTGACCCGCTGCTTGGACTGCATAATCAAGATTCCTGTTTTATCCCATGCCAGCATTCAATGGGGATAAAAAGTATCCTATCACCTAAGTCAGTCTATAGGCACCGTGCAGAAACTATAGAGGGCTCTAAAATCCCGTTTTTTTTTCTGTGGTTTGACAGTAAAATTTGACATTTAGCGTAAAAGTTTCGAATATGAGTCACTAGATGGCAGAATAAAGCACCGTGTTTTTCCGTGGTTTGACAGTAGAATTACAGACATTGAGAGTAAAAGTTTTGATGACATAGACAGAGTATAGTGACTTGAGAGGTAGCTCGACTTTAAAGGCGGTATAAGCGCCTAAAGTACTTTTTTTTGTTCGGTTGCCAAAGTATATCGGCAGAACTGAACCAGAAATCGAACCTGCGACTTTTTACCTTCACCTTACTAAAATTATTAATTTCTTTGTCCACAGCGTATCCCGCAGTGCGAGGTGCTCTGCTAGAGGTTGTGTAAGAGTCGCTTCCCGCTTAAATTAGAGCTTTACACGATTATAGCCTTTATTGTCAATAATCTTCGTATTAGGACGTAACGACGCGACGCGAGAATGCCATGCGGTGGCCGGGCGCTTACGACTTTTGGACTCGGAGTACGGTTGCTGGGAAAAGTTGATTTTGTATGTCTGCCGCTAATAGGTAAATAAAATAGTCAATATAAATATTTCATCTCCCATAGGACACTTTGATGGTTTTATGTTAGTGTTCTGGTTTTGATTCTCGGGCTGGGTAAGTTCCGTATATTTGTAATATCCTGAATTTGTGATTTGGCGAGCGTGATAGAATACAAATTTATTCAGTGTTTACTGTGAGGCAACTTAAACACAAAAGCAAAATTTTGTTTGTGAAGGAACACAATAGTTTGGCGGCATAGAATTGATTTCACAAAATTACGCGACGTTATTTCGGCATAGTGTGTCATTTCCCATTTAAAAGCATGTCATATCATTAACACGATGGAGCGTAAGGTCAGCCGTGTAAATTTGGGTCGCGTTTCTTCCACATAGTGTATTCCTACACTTACAGTGCCAAATTCCAGACACTTGGATATACATTTTATTTTGCGAAAATAATTGCCACACACTTATTTACGACTCGGTCCGAGATTCGAACCCATAAACAATAGTAGGTATGTATAAAAAATAGGTACCAAACCAGTCTATACAACAGACATATAATCAGTTTTCCCTTTGCAACCGTCTACAAAAAATCCAGTTATTACTAAAATATTTTGGCCTAATGTGAAATTGTAACGCATAGTTTAAATTCATCCTTTATTGTGCCTCGGTCGCCGCAACACCAGATTGCTTGAAAAGCCTTGTTTTAAGAGAGAATAGTTAAAACAGTCAATTCAATAATTTAAAAGAAATATAATAGCAAGAATATAATAGAAAAATATCTAAATACGTTCGTATACCGCCCACGAATTGATTTATTACAAGAATGTTTAGCGCAATGTATTACAAATTATATTATTCTATATATTACAGAAATGTATTTTGTTTTACGCTGTATAAATACTTTTTCTCTGTATCACTTTATTCTACTTCTCTCTCTCTTGAAAACGAGCTATGTGCTAGGATTGTTAGGAATATGATATATCTAACAAAGTTTACTGTAATATGTAGCTGGGTATATTAAAGGGGATATTTTGGCCTTTTCCCTCCCGTGGGTGTCGTAAGAAGCGAATATGGGACATTCTGGTGGGATTCCTATGTGTTTTACAATGTTAACACCTAGTTTTTGTTTATCTAAATATATTTATTTTAGTTGACAAGATGTTTTTACAATTTGCTTCATCAAATTGTAGCTTTGATGCCTTCTCCACTCCAAAGGCAAGATTTTATTTTATTTATTGGACAATTGTAAAAAAATATAATTTTGTGGTATCTTGATTTACCCAATGGTAAATATATATATTTTTTACTTAAGTGAAACCGAATCGTAAAGGACGAAATTGGTAGACAATTGCCCCTTTAATATACCCAAAAGGTTTTAAATTAAAGTTTGTCGATAAGAAAAATCTATAAAAAACAATTTATCGAATTGTTGCGTAGGAAAAAAATACGGTTTTAAAACTAACCCTTAGTGTAAGTTACTGAGTTTAAATCCATTATTTGTCTCGTCAAAAAAACTTACGAGTAGATTATTGTGGCTGTGAGAAAATTTCCATTTAAGATGAAAAAGGATAGCTTTTCAACTTATTGTTGTCTCTGTCTAACCATTTAACCAGTGGTGGGAATAGCCATGATAAATGAAACTAATTCCGTTGTAATACAGTCGAAATTAGAATGCTATACTGGTTAAAAGGTTGACTGTTTTATTTTTAACTCGTAAACCTTAGAAGTGGTAGAATAAATCCCACTTCTAAAATATACTTTATGACATTTAAATTAATTAAATATATTAATCACAACAGATTGAGTGCTGCTTCATATAATAAAAGTTTTTTGGCAGCGTTTTGCTGAAGTGTGTACAGATGGCGCCACTGTAGTGTTTTGATTGAAATCTGTAGGTAGAATGATAACTTGGAGTCGTTTGTATGTAGAATATCCTGTTACGGAAGGATTTTAAGTGGACAGCAGATTAAACGTTAAGTAATTTGCTATTGGTCCCTGACATAATTAGATTTCAGTTTAATCTAACCATTTGCTTGTTATAAGTTAAAAAAAAACATAACATAGATAATAATGAACCACTAAATAAAAAAAAATTGTCGAAAGGAAAAAATGCCCCTACTTTATGGTCAGCAAAAAAGATTAAAAACTATTCAGTATTTTAATATGACATTTCAACATCATGAGGATGTGAAACTTTGACAACTGAATATATTTTTGCTGTTCGTATCTTTTGTAAATCCGTTTCGGGATATTCTATTGGTTAAATCGTCAATTAATTGGGGATGGCGGAATGTTATTGGCTGGTCGAAGTAAAATCTAGGGGAACACATTTACTGCAATCTTGAGGTGCCTTTGTGCCGGTGAGTTTGAGGTCGAATCGACCTCATTTGATATATCATTTGAGGTTGATAAGACCTCATGTGATATTTCGTTTGGTTCAACCCCAAAGGGTCCTCGTATGATTTTCATATGGGGTCGATGAGACCTCGTATGGTTTTCCATATGGGGTCGATTGGACCTCGTACGGTTTTTAATGGGGTTGATTGGACCTCGTATTGTTTTTCGTATGGGGTCCATTGGACCTCATTTGGTTATCCATATGGGGTCTATGGGACTTAGTATGGTTTTTCATATGGGGTCGATTTTGGACCTCAAAAAATTGTTATGACCCTAGCTGAAACTCACATGTAAGCTGGATGTAGGAGGGTCAGGCGTCAGTGTCCGAGGTTCGACTCTCTGGTCGAGCTAAGGATGGTTAGAATTTTTCTATTAAAACGCAGTTGGTGATCAACTTTAGATGGCAAGGGTGGTGATTACTTAGTATCTATTATTATGACGATGCCTAAGTTTCAATAATCATCTAAGGCAGATTTATTAATAAACTAACCGGCATAAAGTTATCTTTAAATTCTTCCATATCTCAGATCGTAGTAAATGTACTAGTTATTTTAAAATCGTGGTATTGTTAAATATAGTTGGTAGATATGAAGTGTAATATACCTATAGTGGTATGATATTTTTTTTATTTTGTGCCTTATTGTTTACGGTACAAGATTCAATATTCAATGGGTTATAAAATCAATATGTTGTCATATTGTTAAAGATTTATTACACTAATGCAATTAAAAGACATTTTATCCTCGTTTCGAGCCAGTCACAAAACGTATTTGGCAGAATATTGACATAGTTTCACATAAATTACCTGTCACTTATCTTCCCATTAAGCTATTTGGGAGTTATCCTTTGGGGAAAATGGTAATAAAAATAGGTGCTATATTACCTATTTGGCATCTACAAAGGAAGGGACATGTAATAAAAAATATATATATTACAAAGAAAATAGGTAGTACAAAAATGTTTGACGAATTGATGTATACAGAATTTCATCCTAATGCTCTGAGTATTAAGAATCAAAGTGGTTTGTACAGACATGACCATTTTGATATCTAACAGCTGTTATGATATATACTTTTGTTAAATATTTGCTGCCGACAGTAAAATGTCCCAGGGGTTTATTAAATGGCTGGCTGATATACCCTGGCCATGAAACCGAAAGTCGTGGGTTCGGATCCTGTTTGGGGCAAATGTTTGTGTGATGAACATCGGTATTTGTATTCGAGTCGTGGATGTTTATAAAAAGTATTTAGGTATGTCTATCCGTTCCCTAGCATCCATAGTACAAGTTTCAAGCTTAGTTTGGAGCAAGGCAATTGATGTGTTAGTCAGAGAATTGACATAGATACTTATAGAAAAATCATTTTCAGGAGATTTTATAATTTAATCCGTGCCTATATCATCTTGGCTAGAAAACTTAGTTAAGCTGAGTTCTAGGACTTTCCTTAAGTTTCCTGAGGCAGCAAATATCTAACTCTAGTATACCAAAAGCCTGTTTTTGTAAAATAACCTCTCGTCTTTTGCTTCTAGGTCGAAATTCGATGCTTAATCTAATGTATGATACTCGTTCTCTATATATGATAGGCTATTGATGTTGTTGCTAGTACAGTGATAGATATGTGTTTAGGTATTTGTATATAAGGGAATAAAATAGTAATTTTTCGTTAAAAACGTTTATTTTTATCTTTTATTTTACGAACGCAACTATAAAACGCGTAGACACCAAGGTTGTAACGAAAATAAATAGCGTTATTTTAGTAAAATATTAACCACATTTCACAGTATATTTTTATAGGGAAGAGGTGTTTTGTTTTTTTTTTTGTTTTTGGTGTTATTTTAACGTACGGGTTTTTTTACTAATTTCGTTGAAGATTTTACAGGTCACATGTATTTTAATTCACTGTCATATTAAAATTGACAATAAGAATGCTTCGTGTAAAAAATAATATTGTTAAAACTGTTATGCTTTGAGTATTATGAAATTATTGTAACAATGACGGGACATAGTGTAATTTTTTATTTTTATTTTAATGTTATTCGGACGGCCGTAATGAAATTACATTGTTATTTGTGTATTTATTGTTTTTTGGTGCATTATTTTTTGATGTTTTTGTTTTTTTGTAATGTAACATTGATCCTGTGTTTTTGACTCCCTATTCCAGACATAAAAAGACACAAATCGTTTTTATGTTGTGTGATATTTAATCATTCATTAAAATGAAATAATTTGCGTACTAAAGTTTTTATTAACTCTTTTAGTTAGCACTTTATTTTGACCAAAATTAATAAAAAGAATTCAACATGGAAAAATCGTATTTTTGTCTCCGACCTGAGTTAAATTGTCATAAAAACATTCACATTATACCAAGATCCCTCAACATGTTAGTTGATATATTTTTGTGTAAATATGTTCCCATTATTTTATAATTCATATTTTTAAATATAATCGTGGCTAGTGAATTCGTAAAGGTATTAGGGTTGCTAGATAAAAAATGTTAAAGTAAACTGGTTTTAAATGAATTAATAAATTACTTATTGTAAATGCTAAGGCGGTTTGCATTATTTAATTTCAGAACTAAGTACCGAGTTTTGTGAAGGAAAATGCCATTCATGTATCCTAACATCTCGAAGATCATAGATTTAAAAGATTAAATATGCCCGACGCCCAGAATACAGTAGCATTATTTGATTGACGTAACGTACGTTGGTTACTATACTATGAAATGTGAAGCGATCGTCGCTTTACATTGAATGGTGAGGGCATATCTAAAATTTAAATCGTATGTCCTAGACGGGTTTCTTGTGGATTTAAGCTAATTAATTACACAAATGTTGTAGGTCTTGTTGACATCATATCCCGGGTTAACAGTTTTTTCTCGTACAAAGAGATTTTAACGATTCATATTTTGGCGGTAATTAAGAGTATCGTTAAAATCAATACAAGTTACCTAAATAACTTACCGTAATTACATAATACGCGATTTATTATTTTCCTTAATGTTGCATAAACTCGAGAAATGCAGCTTTATTTAATGCAGATTGTCTTAACATAGTCAAAGATTTATTATAATGAGTTATATGTATAGAATAAAGAAAATATGTAAGTCATCGGTAAAATCCAAGTTTCAGTATTTTTATTGTACTTAAAATTATATTTTATTCAATTCACGTTTTAAAAATGTTATTGTCTTAGCGGAAACACTTTGAACAAAAATACAACTTTTGTTCAAATAATTAGGTCATTCGTTGCAAGCAAAAGGTATAAATTAAAAGTTACTTTTTGTGAATAGTCTCCAAAAAAAACTCAAAACCTTTATTACACTTTACTTAAATGAAGTTAAGTGTTTCCGCTAGACAGACGTATTTAAAACGAATCGGTGTGGGTATGTGGATTATCGAAATAATTTAAAATATAATTGCAAAGTTAAAATTATATTAGATAATATCAAATTGTCTCGTTAATATATCCCTATTATATAGCTTATTTTTCTTGTAAATATTTTGATCTGTGTATAAGTGCCTTTTAATTCATGTTTTTATTTTATGAAAAAGGGCAAATTTTATGTGGTTCTTACGTCGTTTATTTAATTAATGGATTGAATGCACACTTGTCAATATAATAATTAATTGTTCATATTAGCTTTTCATAATTATTAAGTTCACCATTTTTGGTCGCTGTTCGCCCGCGTGCCAAATATTCACAATTTCCTCGTCTCCTGTAAAATGGTTAAACTTCTATTAAAGTTAGTCAATTAAGATTTATTATTGGTTACGTTCATACATTATGAGAATGTCTGCTTTGCGTTAAGATATTTCTACAAATAATGATTACAATGATAGAAGTGTGCAAGTATACGTAAAACAAAAATATATTTAAGTGTAAATTAATTTGTGTGGCACCGCAGTTCAAAGTATGATATTTGCTTAGTCCTGTAATGATTTGTGTATGTGAATTGTCTAAATACTTTCTAATAATAATGTTGACGTGTGTGCAGTCAATCTAAATTATAATTATGAATAATACCTACTTACTTTTACTGGTATTCCATATAATGGTACTTTTACAAATGTTTCTGTTAAAGCGGTACAGTTATGCTTTCAAATTACTAATACTATTAAGTAAAATCTAATATGTTAGTCTTAAATGGGTTTAACATGGTTTATATTTTGTTTAAACAATACTAAATTATAATTTCATGTCTCATGTTTTATTCCTTACACCTGAATTTAAAAGGAAGAAAAACATAGCTGTATTGCTATAGAAACACCGTATGACAATCTTAAAACGTTGTAAAATTAAATATAATTTGACAGCTGTACCTACATATGTACAGCAATGGGTGGTATAAAAGTGATTAAAGTAACACAATTATTTGATTGCAAAAGTAGACAATATTTTGAATTGCTAGCCTTATTAATAATGTTCTATTATGTATAAGCCCCTTTTTTGATTCACAAAATGGTTGGAAAATGTTGTTATTTGCTTATAAAATTTTATCCGATTGATCACCCTGTATGATTGTTTAAACTAACTGTCGAATTTCTACAACCAATCTTAAACCTAATGTATTAAAGTTCTAAATTCATTGCAGAAATTAGACAGTTCGTAATTGAGCACGGACGCACCTGAATACTTTTATTTATCAATGTGATCCAACTGTTAATAATGTATTAATTATAATTAACCTTATAATCCTTGTCTATGAAATAACCTGAATTAGCTAATTGCGTCAACCGAACGTTTATAATGATCCGAGTTCATCATAATGTATACTGGTATATCTATACTCCAGTCAAAATAGACATTCCAGTTTGCATTAATTCCCAACAAGCTGGATTTTTGTGCAGGCCTTGAATACGTCATTACAAATTATATGTCAAAAGTCCCCATCGATCCCGCTTGTGCGTTGTTTTTTATTCGTGGTCAAAGGGCCCAAATTTGAGTTTTTGGCTTATATCTCTGAAACTAAGAGAGCTATCGAAAAATAGTTCAGGTAAAGTTTGTAGATCGTAAAATTGTCTACTTAAAAGATCTCTACACTTTTCTGCTACAAAGCAGCGCTGTCGAGATATCGTGACTTTAAGCCGCAGGAAAGTCGTATTTTCGAGTAGCCCACATTATGCAATTACAATAAATTGTGTTGAGTAGTTTATCTGGAGCAGGTGGCAGTTAAGTATGAATTGGCTCTAAACTATTATTTACCAAATTCCAGCCCCAATTTTCAGGATTTAGATCATTGAAGTCAAAAAAGACAAAATGATGTATCAAGTTTGCATTCATTCCCAACAAGCGGGACTTTTGTGCAGGCCTTGAATACGTCATAACAAATGATATGTCAAAAGTCCCCATCGATCCCGCTTGTGCGTTGTTTCTTATCTGTACTGAAAATCTTCGGATCCTATTTCTAACCTTTCTGGTAGACAAACCTGAATGGGCTCCATAGAGACTTTTACTCCTTACATGAAATAGGATCGATTGGAGCGAAAAAAAAATTTTTGAATTTTCAGTACAAAATGTATGGAAAAAGTTTTTTGCGATTTTTGACATTTCTCGTACTCAAACCTCAAATGGTCCCTTATAGTCTTTTAATTCTAACATGAAATAGGATCGATTGGCATGAAAAAAATTTGTCAGAAATCGCAAAAAACTTTTCCCATACATTTTGTACTGAAAATTCCAAAAATTTTTTTTCACGCCAATCGATCCTATTTCATGTAAGGAGTAAAAGTCTTTATGGAGCCCATTCAGGTTTGACTACCAGAAAGGTTAGAAATAGGATCCGAAGATTTTCAGTACAGATAAAAAACAACGCACAAGCGGGATCGATGGGGACTTTTGACATATCATTTGTTATGACGTATTCAAGGCCTGCACAAAAGTCCCGCTTGTTGGGAATGAATGCAAACTTGATACATCATTTTGTCTTTTTTGACTTCAATGATCTAAATTCTGAAAATTGGGGCTGGAATTTGGTAAATAATAGTTTAGAGCCAATTCATACCTAACTGCCACCTGCTCCAGATAAACTACTCAACACAATTTATTGTAATTGCATAATGTGGGCTACTCGAAAATACGACTTTCCTGCGGCTTAAAGTCACGATATCTCGACAGCGCTGCTTTGTAGCAGAAAAGTGTAGAGATCTTTTAAGTAGACAATTTTACGATCTACAAACTTTACCTGAACTATTTTTCGATAGCTCTCTTAGTTTCAGAGATATAAGCCAAAAACTCAAATTTGGGCCCTTTGACCACGAATAAAAAACAACGCACAAGCGGGATCGATGGGGACTTTTGACATATCATTTGTAATGACGTATTCAAGGCCTGCACAAAAATCCAGCTTGTTGGGAATTAATGCAAACTTGGGTCTAAATTTTGTCTATTTTGACTGGAGTACTATCCCATTTACCTCCATTGCCAGAAACACATATAAAAATATCACATTTAAAAAAGAATTGTTACCAGTGCTGACAAATGGGATTAGGCGGAAAATCATACAGGGATATTTTTATTTGCCACTTGAGGAAAAGTGAGTCATCAATAAATATTTCAATGGAATATTTTGTTGTCCGTAGGGGATTGCGAAGTATCATTTCCAATTTTCAACTAATAAAAACTTGCAGTGGAGTAATGGTAAATAAATATACCCTTTTTATGAGATATACATGTACAGACTTATTACTAGTCAACTATTATGTGAACTCGTAATCAAATATATGGATTGACGCTTCCCAACGCTTCTGCCCGAAGTTTTGCCATGCCACAAAGTTACCTGCTAATCCGTTTGTTATGTGATTTTGTTCCATAGCTCTTGATGAGAAATTATTAAATGAAAATCAATTAATTATGCAGTTTTATTGATTTATACCCATTTTTATTCTGTTAGGAAATACATATAAATGTTCCCAGTATGATAGTTACAATTATTCCGAACACATATTTGCTCTAATAAGAAGTACCTACATAAATATTTAGGTTAACAGAAATATATCAAAAACCGGCCGACCGCTTGACACACCATATAGTAAGGGTAACTGCACGTCATAAGTTGGTCGAGTTGTATAAAAATATCTATGTATGATACATAGTTTGCTATAGTTTTCGTTGGAAGTACTTACTTGGAGGTATACAGCACATTTTTTTCGGAATTATTGGAATAGTATTTCAAAAGTTAAGGGGGGGGGGCTCTCTAAAAACATATAAAAGTTGCAAAATCACTTGACCGTTATGGGTCATCATTATTCATCATCATCTCTCATCATCATCATCATGGCCATCGGATATTTTGATCCCCTTTTAAAAAACCCGTGAGATATTTTTTATCTATCCGATGGACATGATGATGATGTTGATGATGATGAATAATGATGACCCATAACGGACAAGTGATTTTGCAATTTTTCTATGGTACATGACAATTATTTTAAGTAGAAATTTTATATCACAAACCAGAGAATATCTCGAAAACGGTGCGTCGTACGCAAATTCTGATGAAATTTTTGATCCCCTTTTAAAAAAAACCCGTTAGATAATTTTTATCTATCCGATGGACATGATGATGATGATGATTGATGATGATGAATAATGATGACCCATAACGGGCAAGTGATTTTGCAATTTTTCTATGGTACATGACAATTATTTTTAGTAGGAATTTTATTTTACAAAACAGCGAATATCTCGAAAACGGTGCGTCGTACGCAAATTCTGATGAAATTTTTGATCCCCTTTTAAAAAAACCCGTTAGATAATTTTTATCTATCCGATGGACATGATGATGATGATGATTGATGATGATGAATAATGATGACCCATAACGGGCAAGTGATTTTGCAATTTTTCTATGGTACATGACAATTATTTTCAGTAGAAATTTTATTTCACAAAACAGAGAATATCTCGAAAACGGTGCGTCGTACGCAAATTCTGATGAAATTTTTGATCCCCTTTTAAAAAAACCCGTTAGATAATTTTTATCTATCCGATGGACATGATGATGATGATGATTGATGATGATGAATAATGATGACCCATAACGGGCAAGTGATTTTGCAATTTTTCTATGGTACATGACACTTATTTTTAGTAGGAATTTTATTTTACAAAACAGCGAATATCTCGAAAACGGTGCGTCGTACGCAAATTCTGATGAAATTTTTGATCCCCTTTTAGAAAAACCCGTTAGATATTTTTTATCTATCCGATGGACATGATGATGATGATGATGAATAATGATGACCCATAACGGGCAAGTGATTTTGCAATTTTACTATGGTACATGACAATTATTTTTAGTAGGAATTTTATTTTACAAAACAGCGAATATCTCGAAAACGGTGCGTCGTACGCAAATTCTGATGAAATTTTTGATCCCCTTTTAAAAAAACCCGTTAGATAATTTTTATCTATCCGATGGACATGATGATGATGATGATTGATGATGATGAATAATGATGACCCATAACGGGCAAGTGATTTTGCAATTTTTCTATGGTACATGACAATTATTTTCAGTAGAAATTTTATTTCACAAAACAGAGAATATCTCGAAAACGGTGCGTCGTACGCAAATTCTGATGAAATTTTTGATCCCCTTTTAAAAAAACCCGTTAGATAATTTTTATCTATCCGATGGACATGATGATGATGATGATTGATGATGATGAATAATGATGACCCATAACGGGCAAGTGATTTTGCAATTTTTCTATGGTACATGACAATTATTTTCAGTAGAAATTTTATTTCACAAAACAGAGAATATCTCGAAAACGGTGCGTCGTACGCAAATTCTGATGAAATTTTTGATCCCCTTTTAAAAAAACCCGTTAGATAATTTTTATCTATCCGATGGACATGATGATGATGATGATTGATGATGATGAATAATGATGACCCATAACGGGCAAGTGATTTTGCAATTTTTCTATGGTACATGACAATTATTTTCAGTAGAAATTTTATTTCACAAAACAGAGAATATCTCGAAAACGGTGCGTCGTACGCAAATTCTGATGAAATTTTTGATCCCCTTTTAAAAAAACCCGTTAGATAATTTTTATCTATCCGATGGACATGATGATGATGATGATTGATGATGATGAATAAAGATGACCCATAACGGGCAAGTGATTTTGCAATTTTTCTATGGTACATGACAATTATTTTTAGTAGGAATTTTATTTTACAAAACAGCGAATATCTCGAAAACGGTGCGTCGTACGCAAATTCTGATGAAATTTTTGATCCCCTTTTAAAAAAACCCGTTAGATAATTTTTATCTATCCGATGGACATGATGATGATGATGATTGATGATGATGAATAATGATGATGAATAATGATGACCCATAACGGGCAAGTGATTTTGCAATTTTTCTATGGTACATGACAATTATTTTTAGTAGGAATTTTATTTTACAAAACAGCGAATATCTCGAAAACGTTGCGTCGTACTCAAATTCTGATGAAATTTTTGATCTCCTTTTAAAAAAACCCGTTAGATATTTTTTATCTATCCGATGGACATGATGATGATGATGATTGATGATGATGAATAATGATGACCCATAACGGGCAAGTGATTTTGCAATTTTTCTATGGTACATGACAATTATTTTTAGTAGAAATTCTATTTCACAAAACAGAGAATATCTCGAAAACGGTGCGTCGTACGCAAATTCTGATGAAATTTTTGATCCCCTTTTAGAAAAACCCGTTAGATATTTTTTATCTATCCGATGGACATGATGATGATGATGATGATTGATGATGATGAATAATGATGACCCATAACGGGCAAGTGATTTTGCAATCGGTGCAGAAACGGCGGAGAACAAGCCAGGACAGACAGACAGACATGACGAAATTATTAGAGTTCCTATCCTAGTCGACTACGGAACCCTAAAAAGCACTAATACAAAAAAATTGGCAAATCGATATCGTTATTTGCAGTTATAAACAATTATTCTAATGATACCTACATATAAAAGTTGCAAAATCACTTGACCGTTTTCAAGATCATCATTATTCATCATCATCAATCATCATCATCATCATGTCTATCGGATAGATATAAATTATCTAACGGGTTTTTTTAAAAGGGGATCAAAAATTTCATCAGAATTTGCGTACGACGCACCGTTTTCGAGATATTCGCTATTTTGTAAAATAAAATTCCTACTAAAAATAATTATCATGTACCATAGAAAAATTGCAAAATCACTTGCCCGTTATGGGTCATCATTATTCATCATCATCAATCATCATCATCATCATGTCCATCGGATAGATAAAAAATATCTAACGGGTTTTTTTTAAAAGGGGATCAAAAATTTCATCAGAATTTGCGTACGACGCACCGTTTTCGAGATATTCGCTGTTTAGTAAAATAAAATGCCTACTAAAAATAATTGTCATGTACCATAGAAAAATTGCAAAATCACTTGCCCGTTATGGGTCATCATTATTCATCATCATCAATCATCATCATCATCATGTCCATCGGATAGATAAAAAATATCTAACGGGTTTCTTTAAAAGGGGATCAAAAATTTCATCAGAATTTGCGTACGACGCACCGTTTTCGAGATATTCGCTGTTTTGTGAAATAAAATTTCTACTAAAAATAATTGTCATATACAAGGAAAAAAACGTTTCTGTCGTTTCTAGCCGATAATTATAACAAAATAAATTATTTTATGAAGTCCAATACCAAAATATTGCCTTTTTTTGTTCAGGCTTCACAGCTAAAAATATGAAAAGCCTACATTCACCGACGACGAATTTTCGAAATAAAAAGACTGCTTTATATCTAAATATATTTATTTTCGCAAAAGTTAACACAAAAATGCATATTACAAAAGAACCATAATATAATCGCTGTAACCAAGTACATGCACTTCTTAAAATATTGTTATGATGCCTTATTTGGCTCTAGCGAACACATTTCAACTTATTGCTATACCAGTTGTATAAAAACCAGAAACAAATATATTTCCTATTTAATGAATGTACACATAATTGAATTACATAATCAAAATGGAAAAAAGTGTTAAACATTTCAAGGGTACAAGTTATGTGTCAGTTAGTCACATACTTAATAATAATCAACTATTATGTTATATTATGCTTTGTTTAAATATATGTCCGATTATATAACGTTTCATTTTAAATTATTGAATAGTAAGATTATTGCTTTTCAACAGGACACTAATTTAAACCTATGATGCATTATAAAATCGGACAAAAGAGGTACTTATATAATGAAGGCCAATCCTTCGTCAGATAAAGTACTATCTGACCAACTTACTGATAAAAATTAAAATGACAATCTTAGATTCTAAACGGAAATGAATAATAACAAACATACTATTCGTCTGGTTACCCCTAAAAATTACTATCTGACTGTATAAATCGGCCGCAAATACAAAATATAATGATCAGGTCTATAAACACTTGTAAAACATTTACAAGTTACTTACTTAAAAAACTGTAAAAATGTATAAATATAAAAATATGAAAACTGGTAACTTGGTTAATATATTATTGTACACCACTATTGCTTATATGAAATACAAGTCTATTTCGTAGTTTTAGCAGAACTAGTACATAAAATGGTAAGTATAGTTATATTGTATGAAAAAACCTATGTATGTTAGTTTGGTTATTTACCATTACATTATATTGTGGTGTCGGGTATAAAGGAAACCACGTTGGAGACTTGAAAGCATCAGACCATCTTGTTTTATAACCATGATTTTGGAGATCTGATGGCTATCCCAAAAGTTATGACCAATATTCCTGAATCTTTGATTGTAACGCTACACATTGAGTGTTTTTTGTGCAACCAACTTTATCTACCAAATGCTGTGCTAAAATGCATGTAGCACATTTTTCTTTAACTATATTACTGTTACATTAAACATATGATAAGCTTATAAAATAAAATAAAATTTGATAACGTGCTTCCATAGTGGTTTTTAGGTGAAAGAAGTTCGTTATTGCTACCTCAGGCAATTAAAATTTGAATATGATTGTAGACGGGCCTGTAATTTAGTATGATTATGGGCGCCACATCTGCTCTGATTTGTACCTGACAATGCCAAACAGACCCGATAAAAATAACTACCTAGCAACCCATTAGGTGACTCTCATGTGCCATCTCAACATTATCATCGAAACTAATTGCGACAGCCGAGTTAACCGACACAATAGTCGAGTCATCCACCCGGAAATATTGTAGAATTACCGGGCACTGCCATAGTGTCTGGACAGCAGCATCATTTCAGCGCGCAGTAGTATTATGTCATTGAGTAAATGCTTCAAGGTTAGCGGAAAGTAGTGCTATGCCACTGGACAGAAATCTCATACTACCGGTTAAGTATCGTGTGACTGGGCAGTAACTTTTTACACCGGGTAATAGTCTCGGGTTTCCGGGCAGTAGAGTAGTGTCACCGGGCAGTAGTAATATGATACTTGGCAGAAGAGGTTTGCCTCGTGTGAAAGCCTCGGGTCAGTGAGCTGTAACTTTATGTTAGCGGGCAGTATCCTCATATCAGCGGGCAGTATCCTCATATCAGCCGGCAATATCTTCATGTTAGCGGGCAGTATCCTCATGACAGCGGGCAGTATCCTCATATCAGCGGGCAGTAACTTCATGTCAGCGGGCAGTATCCTCATATCAGTGGGCAGGAGCGTCAGATGAGCGGGCAGTAGTACGGGGCAGGCAGCGCTCAGTAGTCGGGCGGGGCGAGCGCGCGCAGCAGCGGGGCGCGGGAGCGTGCTCCAAACAACACGTTGAGAAGAGCCACGCCGTAGCCGGTCGCACGCTCACCCTGAAAGGAAAAAGACTCTTCATCATCATCATCATCATCAGCCTATCGCAGTCCACAGCTGGACATAGGCCTCTCCTAAGGCTCTCCAATTAGCCCGATCCTCGGCGACTCGGCGAAAAAGTACTCTATGAGTTTAGAAACACACTAAGCGAAATGTCGCGTCATTTAGTATTAAAAATGCATAGCCGCTGAACTCGTTCATGTACGGCTAGGTACACGTCAGACTACTTATAGTCATCAGTAAATAATTCAGAATTACATAGCTTAGCTATAGATTGATGCTACTCCAAACACAAACTCAAAACAGCGCGGAGCGGTGGGGCAGATTGAAATTCATAGAGGTAGGACGTCACCAGGAAATTTCAACAAGATGGTGTTCGTGGTGCCGTAAGTTTGAGTAACCCTTGTCCTGCGAAGTTAAAAGAGGTAATAAATGTAATGTACGTACGCAGTGCGCAGGCGCGGCCATGTCGACGTGCAGCCAGGCGCCGGGGAAGTCGAACCCGAGGTGCGCCAGCACGAACAGGCCCGCGCACGACGGCTGCGCGTTGTTGCGGTCCTGGGGAACAGACAAATACGGCTTAGTTAGATATGGTTTATTAGATACGTTATGGAAAAATTAAACTTGGGATTTGTCATATTGGTTATACTGTTATTATGCATGTAGATAATTAATGTCAGCATCTAAGGGGCGCTTGCACCAACTGAGCTCTATTAGCAGAAGAAGCGCTTGTACCAATAGTAGCGCTCGTACCAATAGTTGCACTCGTTACAATAATAGTACTCTTACCTATAGTAGCACTTGTACCAATAGTAGCACTCGTACCAAAAGTAGCACTCGTACCAATAGTAGCACTATAAACAGTAGTACCCTTAGCACTTGTAGCAGCAATAGAACTAATAGTAGCAATAGTAGCAGACGTACCGCGACGCTGTTCTTCATGTCGGCGACGGCGGAGCTCGTATTGATACATAGTAGCACTATTACCAGTAGTAGCGCTTGCACCAATAGTAGCACTCGTACCAATTGTAGCACTCGTACCAAAAGTAGCACTCGTACCAATAGTAGCACATGCACCAATAGTAGCACTATCACCAGTAGTAGCGTAAGTACCTATAGTAGCAACACTACTAGTAGCAATAGTAGCGGACGTACCGCGACGCTGTTCTTCATGTCGGCGACGGCGGAGCTGAACTCCGGGAAGTGCAGGTCGGGCGCGTAGGGCAGCGCGTGGGCGAGGTCGCCCGGTGCAGGCGGCAGGAGCTATAGTAGCAATAGTAGCGGACGTACCGCGACGCTGTTCTTCATGTCGGCGACGGCGGAGCTGAACTCCGGGAAGTGCAGGTCGGGCGCGTAGGGCAGCGCGTGGGCGAGGTCGCCCGGTGCAGGCGGCAGGAGCTATAGTAGCAATAGTAGCGGACGTACCGCGACGCTGTTCTTCATGTCGGCGACGGCGGAGCTGAACTCCGGGAAGTGCAGGTCGGGCGCGTAGGGCAGCGCGTGGGCGAGGTCGCCCGGTGCAGGCGGCAGGAGCTATAGTAGCAATAGTAGCGGACGTACCGCGACGCTGTTCTTCATGTCGGCGACGGCGGAGCTGAACTCCGGGAAGTGCAGGTCGGGCGCGTAGGGCAGCGCGTGGGCGAGGTCGCCCGGTGCAGGCGGCAGGAGCTATAGTAGCAATAGTAGCGGACGTACCGCGACGCTGTTCTTCATGTCGGCGACGGCGGAGCTGAACTCCGGGAAGTGCAGGTCGGGCGCGTAGGGCAGCGCGTGGGCGAGGTCGCCCGGTGCAGGCGGCAGGAGCTATAGTAGCAATAGTAGCGGACGTACCGCGACGCTGTTCTTCATGTCGGCGACGGCGGAGCTGAACTCCGGGAAGTGCAGGTCGGGCGCGTAGGGCAGCGCGTGGGCGAGGTCGCCCGGTGCAGGCGGCAGGAGCTATAGTAGCAATAGTAGCGGACGTACCGCGACGCTGTTCTTCATGTCGGCGACGGCGGAGCTGAACTCCGGGAAGTGCAGGTCGGGCGCGTAGGGCAGCGCGTGGGCGAGGTCGCCCGGTGCAGGCGGCAGGAGCTATAGTAGCAATAGTAGCGGACGTACCGCGACGCTGTTCTTCATGTCGGCGACGGCGGAGCTGAACTCCGGGAAGTGCAGGTCGGGCGCGTAGGGCAGCGCGTGGGCGAGGTCGCCCGGTGCAGGCGGCAGGAGCTATAGTAGCAATAGTAGCGGACGTACCGCGACGCTGTTCTTCATGTCGGCGACGGCGGAGCTGAACTCCGGGAAGTGCAGGTCGGGCGCGTAGGGCAGCGCGTGGGCGAGGTCGCCCGGTGCAGGCGGCAGGAGCTATAGTAGCAATAGTAGCGGACGTACCGCGACGCTGTTCTTCATGTCGGCGACGGCGGAGCTGAACTCCGGGAAGTGCAGGTCGGGCGCGTAGGGCAGCGCGTGGGCGAGGTCGCCCGGTGCAGGCGGCAGGAGCTATAGTAGCAATAGTAGCGGACGTACCGCGACGCTGTTCTTCATGTCGGCGACGGCGGAGCTGAACTCCGGGAAGTGCAGGTCGGGCGCGTAGGGCAGCGCGTGGGCGAGGTCTCCGGACGCGCGGCCGGCTCGAGTGCAGGCCGTCTCCAGCCGCCGCCGGTTGCACACGATGGCGGCGTGGTACTTGCCCGTCGCTGTGCCCTGGGAGACACAGACAATAAATAATAAATAAATAAATCCATTGGACTAACACACCAATTGCCTAGCCTCAAACTAAGCTCGATGCTTGTACTATGGATGCTAGGGAACGGATAGATATACTTAAATACATTTATAAACATCCATGACTCGAGTACAAATGCCGATGTTCATCACACAAACATTTGCCCCTAGCGGGATTCGAACCCGCGACCCTTAGTTTTGTAGCCAGGGTATCTAGCCACTAGACCAACGGGCCCGTCAATTACGTTTTAGTTTGCTCACTTCCGCATTCAAACATTTCGTTTTTCTAAAGGTTGACTGGTAAAGAATGCTTTCAGCGTTAAGTCCGCCTTTTTTTACCCTACTTGGGTGGTCAATAAAGTTTTTAAATAAATATAAATAAATATCTCTGGTCATTATTCACACAGCGCCATTTAGCCCCAAACTCAGCATTAGCTTGTACTATGGGTGCACTATGGTTTTGTAAATAAATAAATAAATATTTCACAACATCAACATCACATACATTGATCTAGCTCCGGGTTAATAGCCTAAACACTTGTGCTACAGACATCAGAATCAATATACTTAATGCGATACAAATAACACTCTGACCAGGACAAACAGACATGTTCGTTCATGATTTATGTGCATGAACATGTCTGTTTGTCCTGTGCGGGAATCGAACCCGCGACCTCTTGTATAATAGGTAATAACTTGACCATTATACCAAGCAGGTCGACAAACATTCTCAACACAATATTCAATCCTCTCCGCATCTTGCTGAATGCCTTCTTCAATCAAAAATAGAAGAGTGCAAAGTTGTTTTTAATTTCACTTAAAACATTCAAAGAACTTAAGTTAAATACGATCAATACATATTGACACATTTTTATACAAATTCTTTATTAAATGAAAATCAGGACGGATTTTGTAATAACAAATAAACAACTGATGCAGTTGTTTCATTAGTAAAACATATTTTTGATGCATGGGAGCTAAGCAGGATGCTCTTGGAATCTTTCTCTTGATTTCTTTATCTTGATTTGTCAAAAGCTTTTGACTGTGTAAGTCATGAAACCTTGCTGATAAAGTTGCGGCATTATGGCGTCTCCGAGTTCACTTCACCACTTTTAAATCATACCTCACTGGCTGAGTTCAATAGGTGACAATCAATGGAACCAAATCCGATGTCGCACCATTGATAGGTGGGAGTGCCCCGGGGCTTAATATTGGGACCACTTCTTTTTCTGATATATATTAACCTACCTGCCTGACCTTACCTTTTCTAGAAAATATAACGTTCCAAATCACAGTTTTTATAAGACTGGGAAGTCTTTTATTGGACTTAGTTTCAAAATATTTATTAAACTTCCTGAAAGTGTTATTGAATATACTTAAACAGAAATTTTAGTTGTTTATTAAATCAGCCTTGATAAAGAAAGGTTATTTAAAAACCTGTCCATGGACATCAACAACCGCACAAGGGGTGCAGATACGTTGCCTGTCTTTAAGACCCCATAGCCTCCCCAACTGAGCTACAATGAATATAATTGCTAGAACTCACCTGAGCTCCAGTAAGCGTTGCTACATCGACTATCGTGTCGGCTTTCAGATCTCTCGAAGCATACACCACTCCGTCACTAAGCACCAGACGACCTGTTCATAAGACAAACCAATATTAATAAATATACTAATACAGACTTTCGAGTGTCATCACGAGCTATAAAAAAAAATTGTGACAAATTCTATCAATATGTTCCACTTTGCTCTCCCTCTTTTCAGCCTAGGCTTTATAAAGCTTGACTATAATTTGACTATAATCAGATTTGTTTTTTATTCAGTTTTAAGAAATAAGAACAAAACTATAGATACAGACTGCCTCCGTGGTGTAGTGGGTAGAGCGCTGTGCTCAAACCTCGGAGATTGTGGGTTCGAATAACGCGGGGAACACTTTCACTTTCTGTAGGTTTTCCCAGATTTGTTGACACATTGCAGGCTTGAACCACTTGATTGTCCGATAAGAAAAATGATTTCGTGCCAGAAGGCACGTCAAGCCGTCGGTTCCGACTATAATCCAAATTGTCTGGTTTCCTTTGTAAGGGTTAGGGAGGTTAGACGTCATTTGCTCCATTGTAATAACCAGGTTGGACAATTCAGATACTAGTCGTAGCGTACCCTGGGCTCCGAGGCAATGGCCAAGGATGCAACCGGCATAAGCACTAGGATGATTTATTAAAAATATCAATAGAAAATTTAAAATTCTAATAGCCGTTGTGTTTCATTTTAAACAATAATTACGACTCTCAGTAGTACTCAAGAGGCACCATAGTCATTTATTTTTTGTTTTGTTGTATGTCACTTTAGCTTTAACTGTCTTTAGCCAGTCCCTATAAAACTACACATGTATATTATTTTGAACTTCATTCAAATATGTTTCATAAGTTTATCATACCTTCAGCATCCGTATTGTTTATTTCAACAGTGCGTCCGGAATACAGCTGGTGGATGTCGTCCGGTCTGCGAAATAACAAATAAATATTATTACAAAATCACAAAATCAATGTCATAATTTATACGAATATCTCTTGGAGAGAACTACCCATCAAAAGATTTTAATAAAAAATATATTGTTTATGCTTTTACACAGCATACATAATTTTAAAGATGTCCATTGCTACACTTTTTAGTTGTTAATGCACTATTTCAACAAAGTATATGATATACTTGAACTATTTTTTCACGGGCCTAATGATCTATTGGTCATAGACATTGGCTGCAAAACCAAAGGGGACTCGAACGGGATTCGAACCCGCGAGGTTCGAATCCCGCTAGGGGCAAACGTTTTTGTGAGTATATCGGCATTTGTAGCTTTAGTCTATCCGTTCCCTAGGTTCCATTGTTCAAGCTTCGAGCTTAGTTTTGGGCTTGGCAATTGGTTAAGACACCAATTGCCAAGCCCAAAACTAAGCTCCAAGGATATTATTATTTACTACCGGCCGCCCGCGACTCCGTCCGCGTGGACTTCGATTTCCAAAAGCCTAAAGCCTTTCTCGTCAAATAGACTATCCAGCACAAAATATTTTTTCAAATCGGACCAGTAGTTCCTGAGATTAGCGCGTTCAAACAAACAAATAAACAAACATACAAACAAACTCTTCAGCTTTATTATTAGTATAGATATAGATGTATTACCTGGTAGCATTAGGCCCGACCGCGTTCTCAGCAAGGCACAGCACCGCATGCAGGTTGATGGTAGGCTTGGCCTTTACGAAGGCTGCGAAGGCGCCCAGAACCGCCGCCGCGCCGCCGCAGTCGCCCTTCATGCCCACCATGGAGGTCTGGGGACACGGAGACATCACTATTTATTTATTTTAAGAAATTGACATACTGACTTACCCAACTATTAGTTTCCCAACATGCCAGCATGCTAGTGAAAAAACAATGTAGACTTTGTAGTGTTAGTGTCGGAGACAACTATCAGTGTTGGAGACAACAATGGCAATTGACAAAAAGTATAATTACTGAATAAAATAGCCCTCTCAAAGGAGATGGCTCAACATATAGATGTTTTGGGATTTTCAGTACCTATAAGATTCAGGCCGCTTGCGACCACGGTTGTTGTAACGCAGCCGAAACGTCAAAGAGTATGTAGTATACATATCTATATATATAAAAATTAATTGCTGTTCTGTTCGTTAGTTTCACTAAAACTTCGCCAGAATAAACGGGCTTTTCCTGAGCAAGCACGCTCCATCGTAGACCACATAGTTGTTTAACATCAGGCAACTTTGAGGTCAAGTGCTAGCTTAGTCCTAAATAAAAAAAATAAAAAAACTCGAGAACGGCTGAACGGATTTATCTTATCTTGGTCTTGAATTATTATTCGTGGAGGTCCAGGGGAGGTTTCAAAGGTGAGAAAAATAGGGAAGTGACGACGGGACGGGACGGGACGCGGACGAAGTCGCGGGCGGAAGGCTAGTACTACATAATTAATATCGCCTTTAGTCCCGTGAAATAATATTAATTTTCAGTACCTACCAAATGTACGAAAAAGTTTTTTTGGGATTTGCAGA
Source organism: Nomophila noctuella (assembly GCA_958496325.1). Taxonomy (NCBI): domain Eukaryota; kingdom Metazoa; phylum Arthropoda; class Insecta; order Lepidoptera; family Crambidae; genus Nomophila; species Nomophila noctuella. Next base: position 3,460,541 of record OY292503.1, on the reverse strand, counting down.
TTCTCCATTTGTTAGGCAAAATCTAAATACATATATTTAATGTATATATAAACGGAGACTACACCACAACAATATTTGTCAGGTTTGTAGACGACTGATATCATCATAGAAGACAAGATCTGGTACAGGAATTAGCATAGCACTCAGTGTTTATTACAGATAACAATAAACAAAAACTAGTTATAGTTATACACATATCACGCCAAGCATAAAATAGCATTCTTTACACATTGTCAGTGCATCATAATACAAACACCATTAGTCACTCACTCTTGCCTTGATGCTGAGGCCGCCGGTGTCGTACACGATGCCTTTGCCCACCCACGCGACCGTCTCCGTCGCGCCTGGGGCACTGCGAAATAGTACAAAGGCAAATTAATTAAATTACGTTAGTTTAATTCGTTAAATCTGCCAAGGTTGAGTAATAATTCAATCCGGTATTTGACTGACAGGTCGAATCACCTTCTTTTATTAAATGTCAAAACCGTAAACTTGTACGAAAAACTGTATGGAATACAGAATTGTGACGTCACAATTGTGTATTGTCAAATCAATACTCTTTTAGTTTCAATTAGGTGTAATTTGTTAAAAGCTCGAAAGTAACTGTTATGCTTCATTTTTGATTTCATCTTTAATGTTGGAATATCATAATTTATTTCGTATGCAGTCAAATACCCAATTGATCATTCAGTCAATTTGAGAATAAATTCTAAGAATGGACGAGGGAGAATGGCCTTCCTTTCTGCTATGGCGTAGTCAGCCATGGGCTCAGGGTGGGGCAGCTGTCAATCCGTCTTTTAAACGAAAGCAAAGCGTGGTGATTAAGCCAAAATCAATCTTTGTAACGGAATCATGATTTCAAATGATGGAGGCCTTTGCCCTGCAGTGGGACATTAATAGGCTGATACTGAACGGTCACTAAGACTAAGTCCATAAATATAACATCTGTATTATGTACACTTAGTTTGTATATTTTGACGGGCCCGTTGGTCTAATGTTCAGAGACTCTGGCTACAAACGCAAGGGTCGCGGGTTCGAATCCCGCTAGAGGCAAATGTTTTTGTGATAAACATCACCATTTGCATTGCACTCGAGTCATAGATGTTTATAAAAGTATTTAAGTACGTCTATCCATTACCTATCCCTAGCATCCATACCACACGTTTCGACTTTAGTTTAGTAGAGCTAGGAAATTGGTGTTTTAGTTTCGACTAACAATAAATAATGCTTTGGGGCATTATTTATTTGTTTTATTTATTACTAGCTAACCCGACAGACTTCGTGCTGTCAAAAAAATGCAATGTGTGTGTGTGTACAAAGTGAAAGTGTTCCCCGCGGGATTCGGACCCACGACCTCCGAGTTCGTAGTTTTTGAGCGCAGCGCTCTAACCACTACACCACGGAGGCAGTTATTCGATTTTTTCTCGCCGTAAGAACCATCCTTGGACTTCAATGAACATTTAAAAAAAAGAATTGGCCAAATTGGTCCAAGCGTTGTTGAGTTATGCGCTTACCAACACATTTTGCAATTCATTTTTATATAGTGTGTAACAATGTAACAAAATATACTGCAAATAATTTAAGGGTGAATTCTTTATTGGCAATGTAATCAATATCAGCTATTAAAAAGTCAAAATTAATGCCTACCAAATTTTTCATTTTCTGCATTGGCCCATTTGCTCGTTTAAATTATAACTTTATATATTTTAATACTATAAAAATGTTTTATACATCAAATTTCTTAGAATTTTGAGATGAAGGCTTCAGTTAGAACTATTTGCACCTAAATCTTATATTTTTAAAAATAGAAGTCGGTTACGATTTCTGAAAATATGACACAAAGGCGTGATGATCATGATGATGTACGTACCTGTAAGACAGCGTGACTAGCGCCGGCGGGCAGGTGGCAGCCGCGCCGACGCCGTACAGCCCGCCCATGCCGCGCTCGCGTAGCTCCTCGCCGCGGATCACCACCGGCTCAGCGATGTCCAGGGACTTGGCTACGGTGAATGCTTCCTGCAAACAAATATACAGTCAGTCACAACTTTTATTTCATACTAGCGGCCGCCAGCGACTCCGTCCGCGTGTGTTACAGTTTCTGCACACAGTGTAACTATAAGATGGCTTAAACCCTACCTCGACAAATTGTAAGTGGACTATCCAATACAAAATATTTTGTCAATTGGAACCAGTAGTTCCTGAGCTTAGCGCGTTCAAACCAAATTGGATCATGAGTTACACGTGTTATTGCGAGTCAACCATAAAAGATAGACAAATGCTGTTGGGGGATATTTTTTAGGCAATTTTATGTAGAATATTTTCGTCATACATGATTTCTATGTGACTTTAACCATTAAGGCTGCACACGCGAGTGAAGCTTAAGAAATGGAGTAAATTCTCCCGTTTTCCCCACATTTCCTTCACTACGCTGCTCCTGTTGATTGTAGCGTGATGAAAAGTAACCTATAATATGCCCAGGAGTATGAAGAATAATCGTACCAAGTTTCGTCAAATTCCGTCCAGTAGTTTTTGTTTCTATAAGGAACATACAGACAGACAGACAGACAGACAAAAATTTTACTGATTGCATTTTTGGCATCAGTATCGATCACTAATCACCCCCTGATAGTTATTTTGAAAATATATTTAATGTACAGAATTGACTTCTCTACAGATTTATTATAAGTATAGATATAGATAGCTGACCCGACAGACTTCGTCTTGTCAAAAAAATGTGTAATCTGGCACGGTTGTTTTTGGGGTTTTCCCGGCAATTATACGATTTTTTCTCGCCATAAGACCCAACCTTGAACTTCAACGAACATTAAAAAAAAATTGGCTAAATTGGTCCAGGCGTTGTTGAGTAATGCGACCAACCAATTGCACCATCATAAACAAAAAGATTATTTCTACTCAAAGCAGTTGTTACATCCTCGCACGACTCACACCTTGCCTGACTTGCCGAACAAGCATTTACCTACTTATTTCACAATTGAACATCGGACTATCACCGAATGTCACGAGGCGCACCATCATCAGAACGTGACATGTTCAATTCTGAGGCCAATATACTCCGATCCCACCACGTATGGCATGACGTGGAGACGAGTTAATAAAAGGGAGTTGCGACAGCAGCCGTTGCTCAGTGCTCAGTGTTAGTTAGCCGATCATGGCTTAGTTAATACTTAGTGGTGGATACGTTCTAACATTGAACGTATTCACACTTAGGGTAGTTAGGCTTAGATATCATAATGTAACCTTTAATTTAATAAATCTTAGTATAAGTGATTCTCGTTTCCTTTTGCACCCTCCGTCTGTGGCCCGATTTCGTAATTCAGTAGTACCTGAGATTAGCGCGTTCAAACAAACAAACAAACACACATACTAACTAACAAACAATCTCTTTCGTTTACTGGCTCCACTCTATCTGATGGTAGGCAAAACAGGAGCCCTGATAGCCATGACAACGGATGTGGTTGCAAGTGGTATCCTATCTGTTGGCAGAGCCATAAAGGCCCGCAAGTTACGTTCACGCTTCTCTTGAAAGAACCCAACTTATAACCCATGCTCTACTGGTATAGTATCAACGTATAAATGTCCCACTGCATGTTTGTTACAGGGTAGCTCACCCCCCCCCCCCCCCCCGGGATCTGTTATCTAGCGAAAAAAATTACGACAGGGAATTTTGGATATTTTTGCAATACAACATTTTTTCCACTCAGATTATAATTAACATTACAGTTATTAAATGTTATTGTTCATTTAAGCATTTAGCTTATTAAAATCTCATTTGCCCTCTCTAGCTTATCACTACATAGTATAAAACAAAGTCGCTTTCTCTGTCCCAATGTCCCTTTGTATGCTTAAATCTTTGAAACTACGCAACGGATTTTGATGCGGTTTTTTTAATAGATAGAGAAATTCAAGAGGAAGGTTTTTATGTATAATACATGCGTAATATAGTAGAGAAACACTAATAAACTTAATTGCACCCGTACGAAGTCGGGGCGGGTCGCTAGTTAAAATATAAATCCCCCGCCCCTGGCTTATTTAATCCCCCCTGGTTACGTGTGTACGCCCATGGTTACTCACCTCAATAAACTTATCCACGTTCATAATATTGCATGGCGTGTCTGTGATCCGCGCTGCGAGGCGGGTCGCGTCCGCCACGTCTTGGAGAGTACTCAGTTCCTCTCCAGATAGAGTGTTGTCAGAGAACACCTGGTCGGCAGAGCTGAAGTCCTCGTCTTCGGAGTCGCCGTCTGTTGGGAACAGTTATGTTAGGACGTTGTTTATTAGATTTGTAGTGGTCTGACGCATCTTGTTTATACCCGGGGCGGTAAGAACGCGTTATGACGCACATATTAACTTAAGTAGGTGTGCAGCATAAGATAAATTTTGACGACGGACACAATGGGCGGGGTTAAAGGGTATGGCGGTGATCTACGTACACGTCGCGCTAGCAATTATGTAGTGACGCATTGTGTTTATACCCCGAACGTTTATTAATAGACGCAGCTCCAGTAAGCGTACGCGCCTGACTGATAAACGTACGCGCCTGACTGAATTGCGCTGCGGGCGCAGTGGGCGGGGCAGTGGACGTGGCAGCGGTCTACGTGGACGTATACGTCGCGCATGCCAGTTGACACACGTAGTAACAATTGTCCGGTAACGCATTGTCCACAACTAACCTGGCGTGTCTGGCACCAGATGCACCTCCACAGTGAGCGTGCGCGGCTGCGCGGGCGGCGGGGCGGGCATGGCGGGCGCGGCGGGCGCAAGTGCAGGCTGCGTGCGCGCCGCGTGCAGCGGCAGCGACCGAGCAATGTCCACCGCACTCGCGTACACGTCACGCTAGTAGTAGTGTAGTGACGCATCGTGTTTGGACCCGGGGCGATAAGAACTATGACGCACGTAGTAACTAAACTAGGTATGTAGCACAAGATGCCTGTCCAGACGGCGCTAGCGGTTGCAGTGGGCGGGGCGAGCGCAGTGGGCGGGCCAGAAGGCGTGGCGGTGACCTGCGTGCGACCGAGCGATGCCCACCTCACTCACGTAACGTAGTGACGTATTATCTAGTCTTAGCGTCTCGCTAGCAGTAGTACAGTTACATCGTGTGTTACTCACCCGGTGTATCCGGCACCAGATGCACCTCGACAGTGAGCGTGCGTGGCGTGGCAGGCGGCGGGGCGGGCATGGCGGGCGCGGCGGGCGCCAGCGCGGGCTGCGTGCGCGCCGCGTACAGCGGGAGCGAGCGAGCGATACCGACGGCACTCGCGTTCACATCGCTCTAGCAGTTATGTAGTGACGAACATAAGTGTTTATATCCGGGACGTCAATTACTAGATCTACGCATCTCCAGTAAGCGTACGCGCCTGACTTAACGTCACTACGGGCGCAGTGAGTGGAGCGGGTTATGTGCACGCATTCCAGTTTGACGCACGTAGTAACAATTGTACAGTAACGTGTTGTATAGCACAGGCTGCACCGCTAAGAACTATGGCATACGTAGTACTAAAGTAGGTATGTAGCACTAAATGCACCACCAGTTAGCGTACGCGCCTGTCTGGATAGCGCCGCGGGTGTAGTGGACGGGGCGTGGCGACGTGCTAGTGCGTAGTAAAGTCTCATGTATAACTCACCCGGTGTATCCGGCACCAGATGCACCTCGACGGTGAGGGTGCGTGGCTGCGCAGGCGGCGGGGCGGGCTGCGCGGGGGCGGCGGGCGCCAGCGCGGGCTGCGTGCGCGCTGCGTACAGCGGCAGTGACCGAGCGATGCCGACTGCACTCGCGTACACGTCCCGCTAGTAGTAGTGCAGTGACACAAGAACTATGACGTACGTAGTGTCTAAAGCAGGTGAGTAGCACTTGATGAATTTTGATAGTGAGCGTACGTCACTGTCGAGACTGTGCTAACGGATGCAGTGGGCGTGGTAAGCGCAGTAGGCGTGGCGGGCACAGAGGGCGTGGCGATCGCAGTGGTCGGACAGTATATTATGTAACTAACCTGGCGTGTCCGGCACTAGATGCACCTCGACGGTGAGCGTGCGTGGCTGCGCAGGCGGCGGGGCGGGCATGGCGGGCGCGGCCGGGGCGAGAGCAGGCTGCGTGCGCGCCGCGTACAGCGGCAGCGAGCGAGCGATGCCGACGGCACTCGCGTACACGTCCCGCTAGTAGTAGTGTAGTGACACAAGAACTATGACGTACGTAGTGTCTAAAGCAGGTGTGTAGCAATAGATACATTTTGACAGTGAGCGTACACGCCTGTCAGGATACCGGTAGCGGGCGTAGTGGGCGTGGCAAGTGCAGTAGGCGTGGCGGGCGCAGGGGGCGTGGCGGACGCAATGGTTGGGTTAGAGGGTGTATCGGTGATCTGCGTGCGCGTCGCACTTGTAGTAGTATCATTATCATCGCATGTAACGTCTCGTGTGTAACTCACCCGGTGTGTCCGGCACCAGATGCACCTCGACAGTGAGCGTGCGTGGCTGCGCAGGCGGCGGGGCGGGCTGCGCGGGCGCGGCGGGCGCCAGCGCGGGCTGCGTGCGCGCCGCGTACAGCGGCAGCGAGCGAGCGATACCGACCGCACTCGCGTACACGTCACGCTAGCAATAGTGTAGTGCCGCATCGTGTTCATACCGTAGTAACTAAAGTAGGTATGAAGCACTAGATGCCTCTCCAGGTGGCGCTAGCGGGCGCAGTGGGCGTGGCGAGCGCAGTGGGCGGGCTAGAAGGCGTGGCGGTGATCTGCGTGCGCGTTGCGCTAGCAATAGTATAGTAGCATCATGTGTAGTGTAACTTACCCGGTGTATCCGGCACCAGATGCACCTCCACAGTGAGGGTGCGTGGCTGAGCGGGCGGCAGGGCGGGCTGTGCAGGCGCGGCGAGCGCCAGCGCGGGCTGTGTGCGCGCAACGTACAGCGGGAGCGACCGAGCGATGCCGACGGCACTCGCGTACACGTCACTCTCAGCAGTTATGTTGTGACGTACATACGTGTTTACATCGGGGACGACAATTACTAGATGCATCTCCAGTAGGCGTACGCGCCTGACTTGACGGGGCGGGGCTGAGGGCGCGGCGTCGTGCTAGTGCGTTGTAACAATTGACCCGTAACGTTGTGTCTTAAACTCACCAGGCGTGTCGGGCACTAGATGCACCTCGACAGTGAGCGTACGCGGCGTGGCAGGCGGCGGGGCGGGCATGGCGGGGGAGGCGGGCGCCAGCGCGGGCTGCGTGCGCGCCGCGTACAGCGGCAGCGAGCGAGCGGTGCCGACAGCACTCGTGTAAACGTCACTCTAGCAGTAATGTAGTGGCGTATCACGTGTTATTGTGTATACCAGGGCAACAGGTACTAGATGCACCTCCAGTTAGCGCACGCGCCTGTCTGGATAGCGCCGCGGGCACAGTGGGCGGGGCGGAGGGTGTGGCGTCCTGCTAGTGCGTTGTAACAATTGACCTGTTACATAGTGTCTTTAACTAACCTGGTGTGTCCGGCACCAGATGCACCTCGACAGTGAGCGTGCGTGGCTGCGCGGGCGGCGGGGCGGGCTGCGCGGGCGCGGCGGGGGCGAGAGCGGGCTGCGTGCGCGCCGCGTACAGCGGCAGCGACCGAGCGATACCGACGGCACTCGCGTACACGTCGCTCTAGTAGTAGTGTAGTGACGTATCACGTGTTATTGTGTATACCCGGGGCAACATGTACTAGATGCACCTCCAGTTAGCGCACGCGCCTGTCTGGATGACGCTGCGGGCACAGTGGGCGGGGTGGAGGGTGTGGCGTCCTGCTAGTGCGTTGTAACAATTGACCCGTAACTTAGTGTCTTAAACTCACCAGGTGTATCCGGCACCAGAAGCACCTCGACAGTGAGCGTGCGTGGCTGCGCAGGCGGCGGGGCGGGCTGCGCGGGGGCGGCCGGGGCCAGCGCCGGCTGCGTGCGCGCTGCGTCCAGCGGCAGCGAGCGAGCGATACCGACAGCACTCACATAACGTCGTGACATATCATGTGTAGACCCGGGGCGTCAGGTACTAGACGCACCCCCAGTTATCGCACGCACCCGTCTGGATGGCGCAGTGGGCGGGGCAGTGGGCGGGGCAGTGGGCGGGGCAGTGGGCGGGCAGTGGGCGGGGCAGTGGGAGTGGCAGTGGGCGTGGCAGTGTTCGTCACGCTGCTTCACGTATTGTAGCATCGTGTCACGTGTGTTACTTACCCGGTGTATCCGGCACTAGATGCACCTCCACAGTAAGCGTACGCGGCTGCGCGGGCGGCGGGGCGGGCATGGCGGGCGCGGCGGGCGCCAGCGCGGGCTGCGTGCGCGCCGCGTACAGCGGCAGTGAACGAGCGATGCCGACAGCACTTGCGTACACATCGTGCTAGCCGTAACGTAGTGACGTATATGAGGGCGTTCGGTACTAGATACACCGCCAGTTGGCGTATACAGCGTGACTGGTTGGCGCTTCGGGCGTAGTGGGCGGGGCGGGCACAGTGGGCGGGGCAAAGAATGTAGTAGTTAATGAATCATCGTGTATAACTCACCCGGTGTATCCGGCACTAGATGCACCTCGACAGTGAGCGTGCGTGGCTGCGCAGGCGGCGGGGCGGGCTGCGCAGGTGCCGCCGGGGCGAGAGCAGGCTGCGTGCGCGCCGCATACAGCGGCAGCGAGCGAGCGATGCCGACGGCACTCGCGTACATAGTGTAGTGACGCATCGTATATACCCGGGCGGTAAGAACTATGAAGCACGTAGTAACTAAAGTAGGTATGAAGCACGATGCCAACGGCACTCGCGTACACTTCGCTCTAGCAGTAACGCAGTTTAGACGTATATGTGTATACCCAGGCCGTTCGGTACTAGACGCACCTTCAGTAAGCGTATGCGCCTGTCTGGATGACTAGTTGACGCACGTAGTAACAATTGCCCAATAACGTATTTTTTTTTTTAATGATGATGATGAACTTACCCGGTGTGTCCGGCACCAGATGCACCTCCACGGTGAGCGTGCGCGGCGTGGCAGGCGGCGGGGCGGGCTGCGCAGGTGCCGCCGGAGCAAGAGCAGGCTGCGTGCGCGCCGCGTACAGCGGCAGCGAGCGAGCTATGCCGGCGGCACTCGCGTATACATCGCGCTAGTAGTATAGTGCCGCATCGTGCTCATACCCGGGGCGGTAAGAACTATAACGCACGTACTGCACTCGCGTACACGTCACTCTAGCAGTTGTGTAGTGACGTATCATGTGTACCATGTGTACTAGTCGCACAGCCAATCAGCATACGCGCTTGCCTGGATGGCGCTAGCGATCGCAGTGGGCGTGGCGAGCGCAATGGGCGAGGCAGAGGGTGTGGCGGTGACCTGCTAGCGGGTCACTCTAGCAGTAGTATATTATAGTAGTAAAGCATCGTGTGTAACTCACCCGGTGTGTCGGGCACCAGATGCACCTCAACAGTGAGGGTGCGTGGTTGAGCAGGTGGTGGGGCGGGTTGCGCGGGGGCGGCCGGGGCGAGAGCAGGCTGCGTGCGCGCCGCGTACAGCGGGAGCGAGCGCGCGATGCCGACGGCACTCGCGTACACGTCCCTCTAGCAGTAACGTAGTGACGTAGCATGTGTATACCCTGGGCATTAGGTACTAGACGCACCGCCAGTTGGCGTACGCGTCTGTCTGGATACCCTGTGGGCGTAGTGGGCGGGGCGGGCTATGTGCGCGCATACCAGTTGACGTTGTTAATTTAACAGGACCGTATTGTCTATAACTAACCCTATGTGTCCGCCACTAGATGCACCTCCTGTTACAGTAAGCGCCTGTCCAGACGGCGCTAGCGAGCTCAGTGGGCGGAGCGAGCACAGTGGGCGTACCAGAAGGTGTGCTGGTGAATGAAACATCGTGTATATCTAACCCGGTGTATCCGGCACCAGATGCACCTCGACAGTGAGCGTGCGTGGCTGCGCAGGCGGCGGGGCGGGCTGTGCAGGTGCGGCGGGCGCGAGCGCAGGCTGCGTGCGCGCCGCGTACAGCGGCAGCGAGCGAGCGATGCCGACTGCACTCGCATACACGTCCCGTTTGCGGCACACCAGCTGCGGAGACAGACAGACGTCAACATAAATACACATGTAACATTTTTATAAGCCTGCGGCAATTCACAGGTGGGCCAAAGTCTCACCCCGGGTATGTAGGTTATGACTAGTCAACATGATTGAATTGTTGACCGCAGTATGAGGAACAGTCATTGACGGTATCATAAAATGTAGAGTGCTGCAGATTCCCATCTCTCCAGAATAATAATTAATTAATCAACTTTCAATAATATCAAATTTTGTTCATCATCAATAACCATCAATAATTTGATATATGTATTGATGCTATTCATTTGTATTTCTTTACTTTGTCGGGTTGTAGGGTCACTAGGATTATAACCACCTATCTTCCGCATACATCCGGCAGTGTACTTTAACAGCTAATGTAGCAGCGGTGATCACTTACCATCTATTTTATTTATTTATTTTATTTATTTATTAAGTACAGCCACATGATACATATTAATAAAAAGCAGTAAAAAGGTACAAATAGAAACAGTTCTGATATGCATCAAAACAACGGCGTACATAGCACTCGTAAATAATTAGGGTACAAACTATTAAACACCACAACGAAACAAATAGGCTGATGGGCACAACTATACCCATCAGGCTACTTGCCCGAAAGATACTCCGAGATTAATGACTTGAATTTCAAAAACCGATTGCAAAAAATATCCAAGTCAGGAATCTCACCACTTGCCGTATTGTACTCAGTTAAAATTCGCGCCAAAGGAGATTGAAGACCAAGATTAGTACGGGCAAAAGGCACAGCGAAAAGTTTAGCAATTCGATGCCTAGGATATCTATGCGGAACAGACAGAGATATACGCGACAATAGTTCCTCAGAGTACAGATGGCCATTCAGGACTTTGTATAGGAAACAAATATCCGCAATCTTCCTCCTATCACGTAAACTGGTCAACTTAAACTTAACAAGACGCTCCTCGTAAGGCTGACGGTGAGAGAAACCACTACTCAAAAATGCCAAGTGTCTCGTAAACGCACGCTGAATGCCCTCAATTCTCTGAGAGCCCACGCTATAAAAAGGACTCCAGACACAGGAAGCAAATTCCAGATGGCTGCGCACCAATGCACTGTAGAGCAGAAGCTTGGTGTTCACATTTTTGAAGTCTTTGGTGTTGCGTTGTACCATCAGGTGACCCTCTTGCTCGTTCGCCTCCACAACCTAGCTATAGCACATCACTCACCACAATGAAGTCATCGATGGACCGCTGCGTGGCCCTCACTATCTTGGCGAGCGCGTGGCAGCGGGAGGGCGCCGCGTGGCGGGAGCGGCGCGCCGGCAGCGCGGCCAGCGACGCCGCGCGCGGCCACAGCTCGCACGAGTCGCCGGGGGACGAGCTCCCACGGGACAGACCGCGTTGTATAACGGGCCATCCATTAATCATGTGATGTTTTTTTTTGCCATTTTTGTGTATATTTCTACACACTCCCTCCCCATTCCTCTTGTGATTCCTCCCCCCCCCCTTTCGAGCCTCGCATGATTAATGATTAATAGACGGCCCCAAATTGAAGTCTTTTTCCCCGATGCACCAGCTCAAACTAGTGGATAAGTTGCTTAATACTACCTCACCTTCCAGAAGACCACGGTGAAGTAGAACTCGGTAACCGTTTTGCTAGTGAGTAAAGTCTCCAGTGCTCAGTCGGGGAGGGTACGAGTTGGATATGGCTTGAAGTGTTGTAGATGTTCATGGGCAGCGGGGATCATTACCATTAAAGGTGCAATGTACTAAGCACAAATGACATAAAAACCTTGGTTGCAGCGGCTGTGTAATCGGTGACAGCACTTTTTGGTATTCTGTAAGAACAATTTCAATGCTGCACAATACGAAAACATCGAACGATGTTAAGGCTGTCACCCCCGTGATTTCAGCCATGAGCGCTTCGAACGAGTTTCACTTAGTAAATTGCATAGGCAGTGACCTTCTGGCTCGCTTGCCTCCTCAATCATAGCTATACCACCCCACTCACCACAATGAAGTCGTCAGTGGACCGCTGCGTGGCCCTCACTATCTTGGCGAGCGCGTGGCAGCGGGAGGGCGCCGCGTGGCGGGAGCGGCGCGCCGGCAGCGCGGCCAGCGACGCCGCGCGCGGCCACAGCTCGCACGAGTCGCCGGGGGACGAGCTCACGCAGGATAGGCCTCGTTGTATAACGGGCCGTCCATGAATCATGTGATGGTTTTTTTTGCCATATTTGTGTACATTTATACACCCCTCTTGTGATATGTCGAGATTTTTATGGACCCTCTCTCCCCCCTTCCAGCCTCGAGAGATTAATGGACGGCCCCTAATGAAGTCTTTTCCCAGATGAACCAGTGAAAAACTCGCTTAATATTACCTCATCTTCCAGAATACTACAGTGGAGTAACACTTGGTAACTGCTGTGCTATGTTTCTCACTTCACTCACCACAATGAAGTCGTCAGTGGACCGCTGCGTGGCCCTCACTATCTTGGCGAGCGCGTGGCAGCGGGAGGGCGCCGCGTGGCGGGAGCGGCGCGCCGGCAGCGCGGCCAGCGACGCCGCGCGCGGCCACAGCTCGCACGAGTCGCCGGGGGACGAGCTCACGCAGGACAGACCGCGTTGTATAACGGGCCGTCCATTAATCATTTGATGTTTTTTTTTGCCATTTTTGTGTATATTTCTTTCTACACACTTCCTCCCCATTCCTCTTGTGATTCCTCCCCCCCCCCCCCTTCGAGCCTCGCATGATTAATGATTAATGGACGGCCCCAAATTGAAGTCTTTTTCCCCAATGCACCAGCTCAAACCAGTGGATAAGTTGCTTAATACTACCTCACCTTCCAGAACACCACGGTGGAGTAGCACTTAGTAACCGTTGTGCTATGTTTCTGCTAGTGAGCAATGCCTCCAGTGCTCAGCTGGAGGCAAATCATAAGCCATCCTTGTCGGGTTGATGATGTCCATGGGAAGCGGTGATCACTTACCACCCTCTGGCTCATTTGCCTCCACAACCTAGTCATAGCACCGCACTCACCACAATGAAGTCATCAGTGGACCGCTGCGTGGCCCTCACTATCTTGGCGAGCGCGTGGCAGCGGGAGGGCGCCGCGTGGCGGGAGCGGCGCGCCGGCAGCGCGGCCAGCGACGCCGCGCGCGGCCACAGCTCGCACGAGTCGCCGGGGGACGATGTCACGCAGGACAGGCCTCGTTGTATAACGGGCCGTCCATTATGTGAAGGTTCTTTTTGCCATTTTTGTGATATATTTCTACACACTCCCTCCCCCCCCCCTTGTGATGAGTCGAGATTTTTTATGGATACGCTCCCCCCCCCCCTTCGAGCCTCGCATGATTAATGATTAATGGACGGCTCCTAATTGAAGTCTTTTTCCCCGACGCACCAGCTTAAACCAGTGGATAAGTCGCTTAATACTACCTCACCTTCCAGAAGACCACGGTGAAGTAGCACTTCCTAACTGTTGTGTTATGATTTTGCTAGTCAGTAAGGTCGCCGGAAGGGTATAGGGGCAACGGATATCAGATCACTTACCATCACGTGACCTCTTGCTCGTTAGCCTCTTCAATCATAGCTATAACCCACTCACCACAATAAAGTCATCAGTGGACCGCTGCGTGGCCCTCACTATCTTGGCGAGCGCGTGGCAGCGGGAGGGCGCCGCGTGGCGGGAGCGGCGCGCCGGCAGCGCGGCCAGCGACGCCGCGCGCGGCCACAGCTCGCACGAGTCGCCGGGGGACGAGCTCACGCAGGACAGACCGCGCTTGTGTACATTTCTACACCCCCCCCCCCTCCCCCCTTGTGATGTGTCGAGATTTGTTATGGATCCCCTCAAGCCTCGCATGATTAAAAGAAGTCTTATTTTCAGATGAAGCCGCTCGAACCAGTGAAAAATTCGCTTAATACTACCTCACCTTCCAGAAGACCACGGTGAAGAAGCACTTCTCTACTGTTGCGCTATGTTTCTGCTAGTGAATAATGCCTCCAGTGCTCAGCTGGAGGCAACTCATATGCCACACTTGTCCGATTGTTGATGTCCATGGGCAGCGGTGATCACTTACCAATCTCTGGCTCGCTTGCCTCAATCATTTAGTCATAACAGAGCACTCACCACAATAAAGTCGTCGGTGGTCCGCTGCGTGGCCCTCACTATCTTGGCGAGCGCGTGGCAGCGGGAGGGCGCCGCGTGGCGGGAGCGGCGCGCCGGCAGCGCGGCCAGCGACGCCGCGCGCGGCCACAGCTCGCACGAGTCGCCGGGGGACGAGCTCACGCAGTACAGACCGCGTTTGTGTACATTTCTACCAGACCTCAGCTTCCAGAAGACCACGAAGCACTATGCAACTGCTGTGCTATGTTTCTGCTAGTGAGTAAGGTCTCCAGTGCTCAGTTGGGGAGACTTTGAGGTTTGAAAGGCAGGCAACGCATCAGCGAAGCCTGTAGTGTTGTTGATGTCCATGGGCAGCAGTGATCACTTAAGACTACTACTTACACCTTTTTGCTCGTTTGCCTCGAGGCAATTCTTCAGCCACCCTTGTCCGGTTATTAATGTTCATGGGCACAGCGGTGACCACTTACCATGAGGTGACGCTCTTGCTCGTTTACCTCCTCAATCATAGTCACCTCCTCCCTTGTGATATGTCGAGATTTTTATGGACACCCCCCCCCCCCCCCCGATTAATGGACAGCCCGCTTAGTGAATAATGCCTCCAGTGCTCAGCTGGAGGCAACTCATATGCCACCCTTGCCCGGTTGTTGATGTCCATGGGCAGCGGTGATCACTTACCACCCTCTGGCTCGCTTGCCTCCTCAATCATAGTCATAATAGCGCACTCACCACAATGAAGTCGTCAGTGGACCGCTGCGTGGCCCTCACTATCTTGGCGAGCGCGTGGCAGCGGGAGGGCGCCGCGTGGCGGGAGCGGCGCGCCGGCAGCGCGGCCAGCGACGCCGCGCGCGGCCACAGCTCGCACGAGTCGCCGGGGGACGAGCTCCCACGGGACAGACCGCGTTGTATAACGGGCCATCCATTAATCATGTGATGTTTTTTTTTGCCATTTTTGTGTATATTTCTACACACTCCCTCCCCATTCCTCTTGTGATTCCTCCCCCCCCCCTTTCGAGCCTCGCATGATTAATGATTAATAGACGGCCCCAAATTGAAGTCTTTTTCCCCGATGCACCAGCTCAAACTAGTGGATAAGTTGCTTAATACTACCTCACCTTCCAGAAGACCACGGTGAAGTAGAACTCGGTAACCGTTTTGCTAGTGAGTAAAGTCTCCAGTGCTCAGTCGGGGAGGGTACGAGTTGGATATGGCTTGAAGTGTTGTAGATGTTCATGGGCAGCGGGGATCATTACCATTAAAGGTGCAATGTACTAAGCACAAATGACATAAAAACCTTGGTTGCAGCGGCTGTGTAATCGGTGACAGCACTTTTTGGTATTCTGTAAGAACAATTTCAATGCTGCACAATACGAAAACATCGAACGATGTTAAGGCTGTCACCCCCGTGATTTCAGCCATGAGCGCTTCGAACGAGTTTCACTTAGTAAATTGCATAGGCAGTGACCTTCTGGCTCGCTTGCCTCCTCAATCATAGCTATACCACCCCACTCACCACAATGAAGTCGTCAGTGGACCGCTGCGTGGCCCTCACTATCTTGGCGAGCGCGTGGCAGCGGGAGGGCGCCGCGTGGCGGGAGCGGCGCGCCGGCAGCGCGGCCAGCGACGCCGCGCGCGGCCACAGCTCGCACGAGTCGCCGGGGGACGAGCTCACGCAGGATAGGCCTCGTTGTATAACGGGCCGTCCATGAATCATGTGATGGTTTTTTTTGCCATATTTGTGTACATTTATACACCCCTCTTGTGATATGTCGAGATTTTTATGGACCCTCTCTCCCCCCTTCCAGCCTCGAGAGATTAATGGACGGCCCCTAATGAAGTCTTTTCCCAGATGAACCAGTGAAAAACTCGCTTAATATTACCTCATCTTCCAGAATACTACAGTGGAGTAACACTTGGTAACTGCTGTGCTATGTTTCTCACTTCACTCACCACAATGAAGTCGTCAGTGGACCGCTGCGTGGCCCTCACTATCTTGGCGAGCGCGTGGCAGCGGGAGGGCGCCGCGTGGCGGGAGCGGCGCGCCGGCAGCGCGGCCAGCGACGCCGCGCGCGGCCACAGCTCGCACGAGTCGCCGGGGGACGAGGTCACGCAGGGCAGACCGCATTTGTGTACATTTCTACAACCCCCCCTCCCCTCCCCCCTTGTGATATGTCGAGATTTGTTATGGATCCCCTCAAGCCTCGCATGTGTAAAGAAGTCTTATTTTCAGATGAAGCCGCTCGAACCAGTGAAAAATTCGCTTAATACTACCTCACCTTCCAGAAGACCACGGTGAAGAAGCACTTCTCTACTGTTGCGCTATGTTTCTGCTAGTGAATAATGCCTCCAGTGCTCAGCTGGAGGCAACTCATATGCCACACTTGTCCGGTTGTTGATGTCCATGGGCAGCGGTGATCACTTACCACCCTCTGGCTCGTTCGCCTCCTCAATCATAGCTATAACACCGCACTCACCACAATAAAGTCATCAGTGGACCGCTGCGTGGCCCTCACTACCTTGGCGAGCGCGTGGCAGCGGGAGGGCGCCGCGTGGCGGGAGCGGCGCGCCGGCAGCGCGGCCAGCGACGCCGCGCGCGGCCACAGCTCGCACGAGTCGCCGGGGGACGAGCTCCCACGGGACAGACCGCGTTGTATAACGGGCCATCCATTAATCATGTGATGTTTTTTTTTGCCATTTTTGTGTATATTTCTACACACTCCCTCCCCATTCCTCTTGTGATTCCTCCCCCCCCCCTTTCGAGCCTCGCATGATTAATGATTAATAGACGGCCCCAAATTGAAGTCTTTTTCCCCGATGCACCAGCTCAAACTAGTGGATAAGTTGCTTAATACTACCTCACCTTCCAGAAGACCACGGTGAAGTAGAACTCGGTAACCGTTTTGCTAGTGAGTAAAGTCTCCAGTGCTCAGTCGGGGAGGGTACGAGTTGGATATGGCTTGAAGTGTTGTAGATGTTCATGGGCAGCGGGGATCATTACCATTAAAGGTGCAATGTACTAAGCACAAATGACATAAAAACCTTGGTTGCAGCGGCTGTGTAATCGGTGACAGCACTTTTTGGTATTCTGTAAGAACAATTTCAATGCTGCACAATACGAAAACATCGAACGATGTTAAGGCTGTCACCCCCGTGATTTCAGCCATGAGCGCTTCGAACGAGTTTCACTTAGTAAATTGCATAGGCAGTGACCTTCTGGCTCGCTTGCCTCCTCAATCATAGCTATACCACCCCACTCACCACAATGAAGTCGTCAGTGGACCGCTGCGTGGCCCTCACTATCTTGGCGAGCGCGTGGCAGCGGGAGGGCGCCGCGTGGCGGGAGCGGCGCGCCGGCAGCGCGGCCAGCGACGCCGCGCGCGGCCACAGCTCGCACGAGTCGCCGGGGGACGAGCTCACGCAGGACAGACCGCGTTGTATAACGGGCCGTCCATTAATCATGTGTTTTTTTTTGCCATTTCAGTGGCATATTTCTAACCCCCCCCCCCCCCCCCTCTCTTGTGATATATCGAGATTTTTTATGGACAGTCTCACCCTATCGAGCCTCGCATGATTAATGATTAATGGACGGCTCCTAATGAAGTCTTTTTCCTAGATGAACCAGCTCTAACCAGTGAAAAACACGCTTAATACTACCTCACCTTCCAGAAGACCACAAGGAAAGAGAGCTTCTTAAGTGTTGTGCTATGTTCCTGCTAGTGAGTGAGGGATCCAGTGCTCAGTCGGGGAGGGTATGAGTTGGATATGGCTTGAAGTGTTGTTGATGTTTATGGGCAGCGGGGATCACTTACCATTAGAGGTGCAATGCACTAAGCGCAAATGTCATAAAAACCTTGGTTGCAGCGGCTGTGTAATCGGTGACAGCACTTTTTGGTATTCTGTAAGAACAATTTCAACGCTGCACAATACGAAAACATCGAACGATGTTAAGGCTGTCATCCCCGTGATTTCAGCCATGAGCGCTTCGAACGAGTTTCACTTAGTAAATTGCATAGGCAGTGACCTTCTGGCTCGCTTGCCTCCTCAATCATAGCTATAACAGCCCACTCACCACAATAAAGTCATCGCTGGACCGCTGCGTGGCCCTCACTATCTTGGCGAGCGCGTGGCAGCGGGAGGGCGCCGCGTGGCGGGAGCGGCGCGCCGGCAGCGCGGCCAGCGACGCCGCGCGCGGCCACAGCTCGCACGAGTCGCCGGGGGACGAGCTCACGCAAGATAGGCCGCGCTTCCATGCCTGAGGGAGATAGGGGTAATATCAATGGTAATCTCAATGGTAATCAAATGGTAAATGTCTCTGAACACCAACATAAGTGCACGTAGATCCAATAAAACAAATGTCTTTGCCTTGCGGACTCATAAAAATAATACATCATATTACAGCCCCCTAGTTAGAATGGCTCGTCAGTACAATGAAATAGTTAAATCGAATGTAGACCTTGATATTTTTACACCAAATCTGTCTAAATATATTAGGAACTTAAAAGATATCCTCTATTCGACACCTAATGCGCCAAGCGACGATGCTGGATCTGATCAGCATCGAAGATGACCTTAGCCAATTGTTAAAGCATAAATATATTATTTTTTGTTCTGTTCATTAGCTGATGTTACCTGTTTTTTTTTTATTTTGTTTCTTGTTGCATTATTGTTTTTGCTGTTTGTTCGACAATTCTATTTCAACTTTTAAATGTACACATTGTTCTGTATTGCAATCTTGTTTAGAACTGTAACGCTTGTACTTTGTCTTTCTATGATTGTAATGTGTTGTGTGTATGAAATAAATAAATAAAAATAAAAAATCTATTAAAAACAATATTTCTTATGATCAAAATTTGTGTCTTTTTTCCTGTTTGGATAACTCAGCAGTCAGCAGTTTGGAAGTTGCCTCGTTCCTCGTAGAGTACTTTGCCTGCGCTCGAACTTCTTACGGTCGTGTCAGCAGAATGCTGTCCCCAAGAGGTATGTGAGTGCGGAAATGGAGTGGAACTGTGCTTGCGCACGGCACTATAATCATATATCCTGCGCACCTAGCTCATCGTAAGATCAGCTGCCATGATCTAATCACTGGCAGAGGGTATATTATATGCGTGCGGGTGCCGGGTCCATCGCGTGGAACAGAGAGGAATGTCAGTCGGCTCCTGGGACTTTCGCTGCAGCGTGTAGGTTTAAGGGGCCCCAATCAATTTAAGATTGCTGTCCTACCGACATTGAGTGTGAGCGAACAGGCAGAGCACCTGTGCTAGTGCACTATAATATTATCCTGAAACCTGGCTGATCGAAAGATCTAGAAGATATTATCTATATTCCATCTTACCTCCTCAGAAACCCTGGGCTCCAGCTTGCACCGCACATCGTTCCACGTCAGGGTGTTGAGGTGCGCCGCCTGCCCCACTATCAGCACCGGCTGCTGCTCTGGGTCTGAAGGCGTCAGCCCCCACCGGAACTTGATGTTACAACTCCTCGCTACATCTTAGTGACTAGGTCTCACTTTTATGCGCCTAAAGTCTTGGGTCCAAATCATGTGTGTTCTAGATACTTCTTACCTTAATACTTCCGTGGCGCAGTAGCTAATAGGTCGCACTATAATACGGCAGCCGCTTCAAAGGTCCTAAGTTCGAATACTGAGTCAGAGCGAAAAAATTGTGTCAGAATTTTCCTGTTCGGATAACTAAGATACAGTCCGGTATTTGGAAGTAAACTTTGAGTCTCGGAGACTGCTTTAAGCCGTTGGTTCTGCGCCTGGTCTCTCTACAGTAGTGCCAGATTGCTGTCCCAAAGAACTATGTTCCGAGAATGAAAAGTGCACGATTGCTTGGGGCTTGGGCTTGTGGCTCTATTATATATCCAGCATATTATTTGACATTTTACCTCTTCAGAAACCCTTGGCTCCAGCTTGCACCTCACATCGTTCCATGTCAGGGTGTTGAGGTGCGCCGCCTGCCCCACTATCAGCACCGGCTGCTGTTCCGGGTCGGACGGCGTCAGCCCCCACCGGAACTTGATGTTCACGGATGAACTTGACATCCTGCGAACTGTAGGAGACGTTATAGAGGTGTAGCAAAGGAGTCGTTTGAACAAGGAGTTAAGATTTATGTAACAGACTAATTTGAAGATGTTGTAAAGGTGCAGCAAAGAAGTCGGCTAAACAAGGAGTTTAAATTAATGTAACCCTTTTTTTTGTATATTTTATTCTAGCATTTTTAAATGCTAGCTTTTTAGGCGCTGGGTTCGATTCCCGCCTGAGCCACGAGATCTGATGAATTTTTCTTTGTTTCTAATTTTAACATTAATGTAACCCACCAAATAGAAGACATTGTACAGGTGTAGCAACAGAGTCGGTTGAACAAGAAGTTCAAATTAATAATGTAACAGACCAAAAAGAAGATGTGTAAAGGTGTAGCAATGGAATTGCTTGAACAAGGAGTTCAAATTAATGTATGGACCGATTAAATTGAAGACATTAAGGGGTATCAATGGAGTCACTTGAACTAGGAGTTCAAATTACTGTAACGGACCGATTAAATAACTATGTATCTAGCATTTGTTACTCAACATTGTCAGCAAAACATGTGTACTTAATTATTATTACCATTTGGATGTTTTATGCAAATCAAGATTATGATTATGAAGTTTTTTTAGGATTTTAATTTTGAACCATATTTAGTCACAAGATCAAATGAAGAAATATTTTATTGATAATGAAGTAGGAAACTACTTCATCAGATTAATTCCCAGCAGACGAACAAGTGAGAGACGAAGGAATCGAAAATATTCCCGAATGTATGATAAATATACAAGACAGCACAAATTAACATAATAAGCTCTTTTGATACTTTCATATATTTAATACTTTAGTATATTCAAATAATCACCATTTCGTTCATATTTTCGACTCGTGTTATCCGTCATTTCGGAAAACTGGACTCTGTAATGTATAAATTTAGATATCAAAATCCACCACCACAATTTCACATGTACGATCAACAAAAAGGAGTTTTTGACAACTCAATGTTGAAAAGAGAAATTTTAATTAAATGCAGTGTTGAATTGTTTAAATTGGAAAAACCTCGTCACTAGTGGCTAAACCTAGGGTACTAAGGTTCTATTCCCAGTTTGGGTATTTAAGTATCAATTATCAAACTTAGTTAAGTTTCTTAAGAAAAACAAACTTTAATCAATCCAACCACAAAGTGTACAAATGTGCAAGAATAACGGCAACACCATTTATAAACCCAGTAATACTGATAAACGTTTCATTAACAGATAACAACACAAAGGGCAGTAAAAAGATAACTAATGACTAAGATAACTTAGATGTCAAATAAAATTTTAGTCAAATGACTTTTACAATTCGGTTGAGGTTGAAATTGAATTTTTTTATGAGTCATATTTTGACTGAACCAAAAACCAAAAAAGGACCACGGCTTTAATTACATACTCTAATGAGCCACTGCCTCCACCTCACAGAAGACTGCAGTAAAGTAGCAGTTTGTTACTGTTGTGCTGTTTCTGCTGGTGAGTAAGGTCACCGAAGCTCAGTTGGGGAGGATATGGGGTTTTTAAAGGCAGGCAACGCATCTGCAACTCTTCTCCCATTAAACGTTAAGCACTATTAATTTCTTCATATGTAGAATTTTATTTAAAAATGTATTATCCATGCGGGAATTCATATTTTTATTAATTGATCTTAGGTTTAGGTTTACCGGGAAGTTTTCTGCACTTAGCCTCCAAGGTGGGCCATTTATCTTATATCAGCTTTCATATCATTATGGATAGGTTGAAGGTGACTATGATCATTAAGGAAAGAACAAAACGAAATTAAAACTGCTTTACGAAGATAAAACACACATTTTCACAGATGTGGTTAGTTATGAAGATAACCAGCCACATGGGAAAATGTGCTCATAGAAAAAATAAACCAAATATTAAAGCTTTGAAAAAAAATATGGTAGTAGCTGCTAACATATTTTTTTCATATCAATTCTTTTTGGTCCAGAGTTAGTCACTGTCCTGTTACCGAAGTACAAATATAAAGTATTGAAATATGACTAAACTGTGAACTAATACACATCTATTTGATAACCAGAAAACAAATTCCAAAGGTATCTATTATTGATCTTAAGATTTATAAGCAAACATGATAATTACTGTGAACTGTCAATATTAAACATTATTTGTTATTGTCTCATCTTTATAGCGTTTATCCCGTTTCTCTAATTTTAACTCAATATTTGCCTAGTGATTCCAAATGGAACTAACTTAAATAAATTTCTTACTTCTGGTTCAAGTTTCTGATAAAAGATTATATGTTGATGAAAATTTTGGGTTTTTTATAACTGTTATTTATAAATGTAAAAAAAAATCTCCTCTACAGGACAACACATTTCAGATTTTTTTCAACACAAAATATTTTTAATAACAAATAATAAAATGTACAATTGTTAGTATAATAAATTAGGTTTCAGTTACAAGGACGTAGTAAACAGGTACAACATTAACAGTTCTTAAAAGTTAGGTTATATTTCAATGACTTCCAAAAAGTAGTAAATCGGGTTTCCCTTTCATCAAAAACGATGCTCACGCGACACAAATAATGATGACTAGATCGCTAAATAGAAACCTTGGTAATTCACCTGAGAATGCCGCAGGATGATGAGATATGACTTTAACACAAGCAGCGTACGTCCTTATTATTAACATGATTACTTACATAACGCTAAAACATGTCAATAATTCAAAACAAACAAGATAAACACGTAAACTAGGCGGACCAGCGCTAATTTTGAAAGAACTTACCGGTATGGTTAGACACTTTGCGACGTTAATCTTACAGCGAAAACATGAAGAAACAACTGATTTACTTAAATTTAACTAATATATCGATTTTAAAAATAGATTAATGTTTGTATTCGTTGGAAAGAAAGTGATAATGCTTTCTTCCATCCAACTTGCCAAATCATTGAGTGAAATTTTCGTTCAGAAACATTTTATTTGATTAATCAGCAGAATTTACAGTCCATGTGACAAAAACATTTCTGAACGTTTTCAAGGCGTTTCGTTTTACTTATTGATGCTGTTAATAAGAAAAGCAACACATAGTTGTTTAAATCTTTTATAAAAAATTACATAAAAAAAGGATTTATAAATAGTTGTTTTCTAATCTAATTAAACATTAACTGTTAATTACTAAATGTAATCAATAACTTTTACAAACAAGTTCTTAAATTCGCCGCTAGAGGCGTGCGATCGCGTCTGTCGGTGGATGTGTTTTTGGTCATCAGATGATTATTAAAGTATCTATTTGTCCAAGTAAATCAATATTCTAAGGCCAAACATTAAAATCTCTATGTAATAGGATGAAAGCGACTCAAAGGGATATTAGTGTCACGGAACAAAAAAAAGAGTTTTTTCTGTTCCGTGATTAGTATGAAATCAAACGCATCAATGTTGGTTGGTTAATTGTATTTATTCCGGTTGGTTTACCAATAATAATGCTGGGTAATAATAACACTATTCAATGTATAAAGCCCATAAAATCCGAATTTTGTATACAATACATTGTAAAATTTTGACATTGTCATAAAAATACATGTTGACAAAAATAAATGCACTTATCAGCGCCTTCTACATGGCAACATTTGCTTACATTTTTGGCAAAAACCTTACTATAAGATAGGTACCGAAAAAATAATTGCACAAATGCCTTGTGTTAAAGTTATTGCATTTCACTTATGTATATTTAAATGATCCGAAAAAATTGTGACTTCCATATTCCAATAATATTAAAAAATAAATAAATTTTAATCTTGATAAAAATAAAATTATTTTGATGATATTTATGACTAATTTACAAAGTCATTTTATTATTATTAAAATAACCAAAGCACATAATATGACTACGTTATAAAAAGTAATTTGGGACATGATTGGTAATTTTGTATTATATAAAAAAAAATCTTGCCACAGTTTACTAAAAATATCCTGTTATCAAATTCATCTATCAATATTTAAACAGTACAAAGATAGATGGTAATTGTAAAAAATTATGTTCCTTGGCAAGATTAGCATTTAAGATAATATCGTAATTCATTCATAAATCCCTGACTCCAGTTCCGTAGTTTGCTCCACCAGCCTTATTCAAGGCATCTTTGAATTGATCGATGTCTATTTCAGCTTGGCTCTCCAGTTGAAGTTCCACAGCGAAATTCTGGGAAAGTAAAAAAGTAAAAAAATATTATAAATACGAATATTATAATTATAAAGACGAATTGAGAACCTCCTCCTTTTTTGAAGTTGGTTAAAAATTGATACAATTTTTCGAGACAGTACCGGTCGATATTAGTTACATCCACAGTAGTGACATCTATATTATTTTTTGTCTTCCATTAGAATTCGTCGTACTACAACCGCACTTGATCGATTTTGAACTTGAACGCGCAGCCCAGCGCGGGAATCGAAATGTCAAATCAACTACGTATCTGTCAAATAAATTCCTCTCCGTCCGTTTTGCAGACCATTGTTTTGAGTGCTAAATGTTTACTGTTTCGTAGTGATAAATTGAATCAAAATGGAAGAACTACGCAATAAAGTGCCTTGTAGGGATAGTCAATTGAATGATTTGTTCAACTTATTTGGAGATTACGACGAGCCGCTGCCTTGTTCCTTGTTCATAAGCGGAAGTATGGGGACCGGCAAGAGTTTATGTATCACATCTGTGTTGCGATATTTGGGCTACAAACACGTTATTGTTGACTGTATCGAGTGTTATTCTGCTAAACTAATGTATGAAACTGTTTTGTCTGGTCTTTGTGGAAGTGAAACGGAAACTAAATGTGAGTCTATGTTGGATTTCACAAACGCGCTTAATCGTATCGGAGTCAGCCTGTCCCAGTATGAACCTATTGTTTTAGTGTTCGACAGAACTGAACGGCTCAGAAACATGGATCATAGCGTGATATGCGCCCTACTACGCCTACGTGAACTTTGTAACCTCAATATTTGTACAGTTTTTGTATCACATTTGGTTTACGACAATTTCTACTTCAAGATGGGTGTTCGTGAACCCATTACGATATATTTCCCGAATTACAACAAGGAAGAGTTATTCAAGATCATATTTCTGCAACAAAGATCATTCATCCGCCATGTATTGAGCAATTATGAAGTTGACAATGTAACAAGAAGTGAACTAGAAAAGCCAGAGCTATTTGCTAACTTTCTAAATGCATTTCTGAGCGTTTTTTATCGACCGTGTCGTGATCTGATTGAATTGCAGCATATGGCGAATGTTAACTTTGTTAAATATTGTGAACCTATAATTAAAAATGAGATAGAGCCTCATGATCTCGCTAAATTGTGGCGTCATATTTCACCAATACTAAAAACTAGCTTAGAATTGTTGTATTTACGTATAAGTACTAGTAATCATAATAAGTTATCTCCAGGTAAAGAAAATAGTGATTTAGTAAAGTCTCAAAGTTATGATTTTGAAAATACATTAAAAGAAGAGCTAACATCCACCAAGACATTCGCACAAAGCTTCGAGCTCCCATACTATGCTAAATACTTACTAATAGCTGCATACTTGGCAAGTTACAACCCTCCGAAGGAAGATAAAAGACTTTTCATGAAGTATCATGGTAAACAGAGAAAAAGATTGCAGCAAGTGAAAGCTAAAGCTAAAATCAATGAGAAATTGAACACACAACTTGGTCCGAAGGTTTTTACTTTAGACCGCTTACTGGCTATATTTTATGCCATTTTGGAGGAAAAGATTGGCTTAACAAGTAACCTTTTGGCTCAGATAGCAACATTGGTGGAGTTAAAACTGATCGCTGGAAGCAAGGAAATAGATCTGGACGTCGCAAAGTACAAATGTATTGTTGGGTATGATTTTATTTCAGCTGTTGCACAAACTGTTGGTTTTAACGTGAGGAAGTATTTGTATGATTTCTTGTGATACTCATCATTTTCCTTAGCAACTGTGTGTTATTTATTAGCCAAAATATTTAAAAATAAACTTACAAATTATAATATTACATTTCATTTACTTTCCCTTTAATATTATAAACAAAATATTATTACATTATCAAAATCTAGTTTTAGCTTAAGTCAACCATGTTGATTAGCCAAATCCCACCTTCATAATGAAAACATGATTTCAAAAGATGGAGGCTCTTGCCCTGCAGTGGGACATTAATAGGCTGATACCTCATTTTTGTCAACCTAGGTATCCAATAAAATGTACAGTAATGTCATTGATTTAACCTCCAATTGCTTTCATTTTAAGGCCCATTAGGAAAATAATAATTCAGTGTAGCCAATGGCCATACTTGTATAGCTGTATTAAACTCTTTCAAGCTTACTTTGCCTTCACACAATCAATCAATGTACAACTATACTCACAGAGATAATGTCTTTGATGATGGCTTTGTCTGTTGACATCTTGGCTCGGTTGATGACTGACACGTTCGGCCCGACCCATGTGACGAATAAGAATTTCTTGCGTTTCGACATCTCGTCGCCCATTTGCAACCTGTAAACATGGGAATCATTTTTAGTTGTTCGTTTATAGGCTTGCAAAAAAACTGCCGCCTTGGTGTAAAACCTCGAAGGTCGCTGGTTCAATTCTCTTGAGGAACACTTATTTTGCCGGTCTGGAAAGAACATTGCAGGCCTGTATCTCCTGGAACCCACAAATGACGTTACCGAGATAAAAACGAGGTTGAGAGATTCGGAATTGCCTAAAAACTGTCTTAAGGCACCTCGGAAAGCTTTTATTGAATTTCTTCTCTATCCATCAACCAATGACCTAACTTGTCTGGGGAAATGTTCCTTACAGACTATCATAGAAATGAAAATGAAATCCAGAGCTCAATTAATTGAGTATGCGATCCTTGTGGTGTTGTTGATATCCAAGGGCGGCGGTGTTTTATGCTCTTTTAAACATAAAAGCTTACATATAAGGTAGACGATGATGACTATCACCAGTTGACACTCTTCCTCGTTTACATATGCCCTTACATAATACCTAAGATACCTTATTCAAGACTCACCTTAGGTATCCAAAAGCGCGGTCGTCATCAGAAAACTGTGTACGGAACTCTGTGAAGTCGCTCCCTCGCGCTGAGCAGATGATTCGCGCTCCCTCGAACTTGAATACGGCCCTGCGAACAAATCATTGTGACGTCACTCGAAGAGGTAATTGAAACCCCTCATTTAAGGGTGTGAGGATTAATTTAGCAAAGCCGAGGCGGGTTTCTTTGTCTCCTTTTTTAACAATGGATCGTCTAACGAGTCTTTATTTCAAGTGTAGGTAGGACTGGCTTTAATATTCATATTGTTGCATAGAACCTGCTGGTGGGAGATTTTATTTGGATGAGTACCTTCAGGCTCGCTTCATAGTTGGATTCAAAGTCTTTATAACTTTAGGATCGGGACTCCTGTTGACACGAATTTACTTATATATATTTATGTGTTCCCAAAAACAAACAAAATGTTTATTTGTCAAGTTGTAGCGTCTCTACAATCGGATAATGATGAGTAGAGTAGTCTATGTAAGTTGCTAGGTGTGATCTGTTTGTAAAGTAAATTAAGAGTCTATAAATATGCCCCAACCTAAGTGCAAAGTCCTCCATCATTTGAAATCAAGTTTTCGTTGCAAAGATGGGTTTTGGCTTAATCACCACGCTTGCCAAATGCGGATTGGTGATCACACCCGGGCAGTGTTCGGAAAAAATGACACACATTTTCCCGACCCGGGAATCGAACTAGTGAACCTCGACCTACGGCCCGGTAATGGTTTACCACTAGACCTTGAGGTTCTGTTTGTAGTTAGATTCAAACAGTCCGTTATGTATTTGAATTTTATTTTTCATTTATTTTCGATGTATTTTGATCTCATTAACTTACCATTCTGTGGGACTGGTGTCAGACCTCACGTCTTCGTAGGCCGCGCGTATCGTGTCCCTGTCCAAACCGGTTGTCATGGTTACCTGAAGAAAAAAAACAGCCATGAACCACATGCGTCAGCGCAGTTAAATAATACAGTTTTAGACCAGTCCAGACGTTTTATAGGATATTTAAAGACGTGTAATTAACGATTCCAGGAAATTATTTCTTTAATCATCGTTCACTTTGGATCGACAGATCGAGTTTGTTAAATAGTTCTTTATCAAGAAGGCTATTCTTCTTATAGAATCTTTTGTTCAACTTTATGTACAGAGATTATTACTTTTTTAAAAGATTATTATGTACTAAAAATAATTACAAGAACAGACTTGAGGTGGTTAAGGTACAGCAGTTTAGGATAATAATATCTTTCTAACAATGTTTCGAAAACATAGGCAAAAGGGTTGCCGCAAGAGACACTATATTCCCTTCTTCTCAAAGCAAATGAAACTAAGATATTATCAGAAAGGACGAAGGATCCACAGCTTTATGGGAAATACGACTTACACGGGTATTTATATCTCTTACTTGCTGAATCTTATATTTCCGAACAAAAAAACCTTATAACAATTTTCGGTAGGACCCACAATTATGTACCTACAGCCCAAGCCTCTTCCTATTGCACAACAGGAGAAGAAAGAATGTGATCTAATGTTTATAAAGTAACTTAACTTACAATAAGAAGTTATCTGCTAATGTAAATCTCTACCAACAAGACGACAACATTATTATTGAGAGGTTTGCGCGCGTGTGGTCATTAGATTCAGTAGCTCAGCTTAATAGAATAAGTGGTCGTTATTATAATCTGTGGTTATACGTGTAACCGCCATGTAATTTAATGAATATAAAAAGTTTACAAGTATTCTTTATGGTACAACAGAGTGTCGAGTTAACAACCCCTATTATTCTTTGAATTATTCAAATAGGATTTAACTCCCTCAAAACTAGGGCTTTAAATCAGAGTTCGATTCATTTATATCATGATAAAACACCATCTACCTATGACGTGGTTTCTCTTGTATTTGCCTATACAGTTATCCAGCAATCAAGTTCTCCCACGATAAAAATATTGTAGGTAGGTAATGGTACGGGGTTCATTTATTTATGTCGACAAAACTCTTAACTTGACATGGGGCCGTAGTATACTCGTATAAGACAGAAAAAATATGTTCTCTGATTGTACTAGTAGGTACTTTATTATCTTTTCCGTTTTCATCCATTGAAAAAGTTCAACGGAACGAATTCAAAACAAACTTCACAAAAAGCATTTCGTATCCAAACTTACGAACAAAAGTATTTATTTTAATTTATTATTCGTAACAGGTCCGTGAGAAGTGAATTTCTTCAAACATTTTAATGTGTTCCGAGCGTAAAATTGTTTGAACAATACAATATTTCGTTTTCTCTTGGGATTTCGCCTAAAAAGATGAGTAACACTTCGCTAACTGTATTTGAGAATATCAAAACCGAGTATTCGGATGAAAATAGTAAATACGCCGTGAAATTGAAACGATTTTAATCGTAAGTGGCCGCTTGTTTAGATTTTACTTAGAAAACTGAACTGAACTGCGAGTAAAGCTGAATTATTATAAACGGATTTTTGTTCAGCTTTTATCAATCGCAAGTTAACCATCTCAATGATTTTATCAATACCTTCTTAGTGAACATTTATGTATTTTTCCTAATTCCTCATAATTTATGTAATGTAGGTAAGGTACCTACGTGTCGATTTCCGCGAAGTAAGTGCTTGCATCTTATCTCGAAGTCAGATCTGTATCTGATATTGCAAGATATGAATTTATTTTTGATAATGCAGTGCACCGCATAAATACGTGATTATTTGCTATAAACCTAATTTGGCTATACAAACCCAATTAATGCTCTATAGCCTAAATGTATCCTCTGTTTAGGATACACCCACTATAACTAGGTAGGTAAGCCCATAGTGGGTGCAAAGATACTACCTACAAGCTTTATATGTACGGAGTGGAGTAGGTACAATAAAGTACCAGTTAAATTAACTGTCATTAACCTGTCAAAAAGTTGATGAACAAGTGGCATTAATTGCAAAAGAAAGTATACGGGAGCGCCCACAACATCGCATTTTACTTTAAAAGTAACGGCAACCGTATCTTTTTAATTATTGTGTTAAAGTTGTGTGACCTTTTTGATAGTTAGCAAGATTTGATTCAAATTTTAGGTTATTCTTAACACGTTTTTGTTAAGTGTTTTAGTAACAATATTGACTATTCTATTATCTCCTAGGTTTAAGTGGAAAAATAAATTAAGTATTAAAAAATTACGAGCGCCATATCCGTTTTTCTAAATATAATATTCATTCATAATGATTCATATGAAATGTAGGCAAAACATATTTTGCTTACGATTCACGCGTATCCTACGTTTAATTTTTAATTACTACTGTGTCATAAATAATTGGAAAAGTCACCGCGGTGTAGCGCGTTAATATGTTTTTAAATAATAATTATTAGAACAAAACTTTCCTTATTAATATTATGAATCGGAAAGTGAGTTTGTTTGTTTGTTCCGCTTTCACGCCGTACCTAACTACTGAACCGATTGCTTTGAAATTTTGGAGACGTAAAGGAGACCGTTTTTTTTGGGCCCACCAACAATCGGTAACGTTTAAGAGAAAGAGAACTACGTTAAAAATGTATATTTTTTTAATGAATTTTGCAATTGAAGTGAATTTCAAACGAAACCGGAGTCAGAAAACCAAATTAAAATAAAAAGCCTTATTTTGATTATATCCGTGAACTATCTGTCCAAAGATTAGTAAACAATGGCTGACATACAGATAACTGAAGGAAAAAAGGTTTTTATCAATAGAATTAAAATAAAACACTTGAAATCGAACATAAAGGAGACGCAATTTACTCCTGGAACGGTTTTCATGCCTATTTTTATCTAAGGCGGTGATTCTTAGTGATTTTTAATCATTTAAATAATTAAATAAAATAATTCGAATAAACAAAACAAAAAAATCCGTATAACGGAACGCAAGTGCTAGTCTATTGCCGGATTTTGATTTTATATAAAAACTGAATACAAATGTCAGAAACCTTCCGTCTGTCAACTGTCATGAATGGTTTTACTATCACTACATAGTATAAAACAAAGTCGCTTTTTCTGTCCCTATGTGTGTTGTATGTCCCTATGAACGCTTAAATCTTTAAAACTACGCAACGGATTTTGATGCGGTTTTTTTTAATAGATAGAGTAACTCATGAGGAAGGTTTTTATGTATAATATCATCCATTAAATAGTGGACAAGTACCACGGGCGAAGCCGGGGCGGGCCGCTAGTATAATATAAAAAAGCTGTAGTTTGTTTGTTTGTTTGAACACGCTACTATCAGGAACAGCTGGTTCGAATTGAAAAAATATTTTTTGCGTTGGATTATCCATTAGTCGAGGCAGGCTTGAACTAAAAAATGTTAAGCTATAGTTTAAGATTGTTGTGCGAAAAACTTATTCCACGCAGACAGAGCCACAGGCGGCCACTAGTCATAATAAATTGCTTTTACTTCAGATACATAGGAAAAATATAATGGAAAATCGCCCTTATGTGCAAGTAATTACGGTTCAGGCGTTGAACGTCAGGAAAGTAAAATGACAGATTAGTTTATGAGGTTAATACATATTTTCACATCTGATTTCTAACGATTCCGGTTAAAATATGAAAAAGTAATGTTACCACTATAATCTGGAGATTATAAGGAATAAAATGATACCCGTTTCGTAAATAAACGCTAAAGTTTTATGTGGGCCTAACTCTCCATACAAAAACGATTGACTCCTTTAGAAGTCCGGGCTAAATAAAAGGGTACATTTTATCCCGGAAAAATTATACTTATTCCCGAGGGAAAACAGAAATATTGTTTGAAAAATAACCGAATTCCACGCAGGCCAAGCCGCGGGCAGAAAGCTAGTAAGTTATATTGAATGGTATCTTCGCTTACTATACCGATTGTTTGCTACAGAAAAAGCAAATGATCAGTGTTATTTTTCAAATGGACTGTGTACCCTGGTTTTTGAAATAGACATTAATTATTTAAAAAGACCTTTTCCCCTACTCTCGACCCCCAAAATGACAAGCAGGGGTTCATTTCCCTAAATCAGTGTCTGTTGTGAAGGTACACAATTACCTAGGCCGTTCAATAAGTACTTAGCCTCGCTGCCAGATGCCGCTATTATTTCAAAAATGTTTTACTATCGTGCAGTAAATACGTTTTGAAGTATACTGAGGACTTTTCAGTCTATTCCCTTCATTTGTTTATTTTTGACAGCCTATGGAAGTGAGCTTGTCGGTCGGTTTTTACAAAAATGGAAAGGAACAAAATCGTTCAGTGATTAGATTCTTGTTTTTGGAAGGGAAAATGCGCATGGATATCAAAGAGCGCATGGATGCTGTGAAAGGTGACTCTTCTTCTTCCATGTTGATCGACAAAAATTGGTTTAATGAATTTGATCGAAGCCGCACATCGATTTTTGATGAGCGAAGCCAACCCAAGCTAAAAACGGCTTCTACGGAGGAAAAGGTAAAAAAAATCTTAGTTATCGTGTTGGCAGCCCGGCGATTGAAGATTCACGAGATAGCTGAGACTGTGGACATTGCAAAAAGAACACTGCATCATATTCTGCACTATGAATTGGGTATGTAAAAGTTGTTGGCGCGGAGGCTGCCGCGTTTGCTCCCACCAGACAACAAGCGCAACCGTAAGACAACATCGGCAACATGTTTGACCCTGTTGCATCGCTATTCAGTGCAGTTCTTTCAGCGTTTTATGACCGTCAACAAAGCGTGGGTTGGCTAGTACACACCAAACCCAGGGAACAGTCGAAACAGAGGATTTTTCCCGGCAAATGTGCTCCAAGGAAGGCGAAGACTGTTAAATCGGCCGGAAAGGCTATGGCCGCTGTTTTTTTATATTCACGGGGTAAGATCTACATCGATATCATCGAGAAGGGTAAAACAACTATGGGGCTCCACTATTCTGACTTACCAGGCCAATTCGATGACAAATTGAAAAAAAAAGGCCAGCATTAGGAAAAGCAAAAAGTGCTGCTTCACCACGACAACGCGGCGGCTAACACCTTCGTAGGTGTCATGGCCAAATTGGTAGAATTGAGCTACAAATTGTTGCTTCATCCATCGTAATCCCTAATTTTGGCTTCTTGTGACTTCTTCTTATTCCCAATTTCGAAAAAATCACTCGCCAGAAAAAGATTTGGGTCGAATGATGCGGTCATCGCCGCCCCAGAGACCTATTTTGAAGGCCTCGGGAAATAGTATTTTTTGGATGGGTTAAAATGGTTGCAGCATCGCGGTGCCAAGTGTATCGATTTGAAAGGAGACTGTGTTGTAAAATAAATCTAAACTTTCTGAAAAAAATGTTTTTTTCATATCTAGGCTAAGTAATTATTGAACTGCCCTCGTAACATTTCAGATATTCTATGGAAAAAATCATGGCAATTCGAATATTTAGTTAAATAATAAGATGAAATGTAAAAATAGTAATAAAATCTAGCTCTATCTATCACAATGATAACTTAACCATGACATTGAAAAAGTCTTGGTTTTGGGTAGTCGGATTAGTGTGAAATCGATACCTTACCTAACTGAAGCCTTACAGAGGCCTGATATTTAGGAACGACACGACGCGACGTGTACAAATATTTATTCAAACATTCTTCTATGTCTCGGGTATTGATGAATTGATCATCGGGTAAAGATGCTTGAAAGGTTGGAAATTCCTCATAGTTAAGTTTAAAACAGAGTAGCTCTCTTCTGACTGTCCCTATGTATGCTTAAATCTGAAACTACGCATCCGATTTTCATGCGGTTTTTTATCAGATAGAGTTATTAAAGGGGAATGTTTATATTTTAGTAGAGAAAGTTTCAATGCACCCGTTTCAATCCGAAGCGGGTCGCTAGTTTAAAATGTACCTTAGAGGAACAGGAGAGTCCAGAATGGCAGGACTCTACATCACGAACGTCATCGCTAGGGAGGGAATCGTCTTCCTTCCCCTCCTTCACAATCGCATATAGTTCATCTATCCTGTTCTTCAAAGACCTTATTTCCGACTTCAATTTCCTCCTATCCATATCAACTTCTTCCAAAGAAACAATCTTGTCCGACAGCTGAGACAGAATTTTCCGCAAATCATCGACATTTCTCGTCAACGTATCGAATTTAGCAATAATACTGCTCTGGTTCTCAGTCAGTTTGTTTATATGCTCTTGAAGTGTCTTGCCTCCTTCCATGTGGATAGTTTGGCATCCATCATTATCCATGGCTTCGTTGTTTGTGTTACAATCAAAACATTTAATCACAGTTCATGTTACGTGGAAATTATTACGATATAAATGTGTTTTCTGCTTGCCTGTTGTTTTGCTAGAGATCGAATTTGATAACAGATTTTTGATGGTTGTAAATTGACGGATTTGACACGTTTCTGTTTGACGTTTTTATGTTTTGTTCATTGCCAGTTGTTGGTTTAAAAATAAGTATGGAATAAAAGGTTTTAACATCGCTACAGCTTGTAAAAATATTGTGTGAAAGTTTTACAGGTTTCTTGAAATTACGGCTAAAGATAGAAAAGGCCTTTTTCCTTTTTTATGAGTTGTGTACGTAGAAGTCTTTGGAGTTTACATCATATTTTTGTAGGTACTCATTTTTCATTCAGAATTGATTGAAGCTTATTATAGTTTTTTCGCTCGAAGTTAAACGTGTTTTCATAATAAGGTTTGACTCTGAACTATTTTGCAGGTACTATCCATTTAATCAGAGATCTTTTAATGAACAACCAGGTTACTATATCTGTTTAAAATAATATTGTCTGCTGAAACAATCCATCAGGTTAATGGAACGTATCGTATCAACGCAAAGTATCACCGCATTTCTCGACAACCCAGGTCCGAATTGGCGCTCTCAATAAAAGCGGATCAATTAAGAAATTCCACATTGTCCGCTGTAAAAAGTCTAAGGTTCCGTGAGGCTGCTCTTGAGCGTTGCGAGGTATGCGGCCCCAGACGTATTCTGCCATCTCGGATCACTTTCATTTCAGTGAAACCGCGATGGACGCAAAAACTGGAGCAAACGGTGTAAGTTGCAGACTTAGTCGCGGTGTGAAGACCGTAAGGTGCGTGCTATAAGCTAGAAATGATTTATGACCGAGCTCGTGATAACTGTGTTTTTAAGAGAGTTTGTTTTTACTGGCCCGTCAGTCTAATCGTCATAGAATCTGGCTAAAAAAGTAAGGGTCATGGTTTCGAATCCCGCTAGGGGCAAATTTTTATGTGATGAATGTTCATCACCTAAAAATTCGGGATTCGACACTTGTACTAGAGTCATGGATGTTTATGAAAGTATTTCAGTAAGTCTATCCGTTCCCTAGCATCCATAGCGCAAGATTCGAGCTTAGTTTGGGGTTAGCCAATTGGTGTGTTAGTCCAAGGCATTTATTCATTACTAGCGGCCGCCCGCGACTCCGTCCGCGTGGATTTCGATTTCCAATATCCTATGTGTTATTTTGATGTATAAGCTATATTGTGGTAAAGTTTCATTCAAATCCATTCAGTAGTTTTTACGTGAAAGAGTAACAAACATCCATACATCCATACATCCACACATCCATTCATCCATACATCCACACATACAAACTTTCGCCTTTATAATAGTAGTAAGATTTATCATCACCATCATCAGCCTGTCGCAGTCCACTGCTGTACGTAGGCTTTTCCCAGAAGTAGAATAAGCCATAAAAACCCTTCAATTTATAGACCGAGTGAAAATGCATCTTCTGGGGAAGTGGGTCTCGTTCCATCGAGATTATTTACGACTCGATCGTCGATGGAAGCTGGGCCATCTTACAAGACCAAGGTTCGATTCTGGAACGGGCAAAATTAGCGCCTATTTTCAGAACAGAACCTGGGTTTGTGATCACCAATCGGCATTTCGCGATGGAGGCCTTTGCCCTGTAGTGGGACATTTACATGCTGAAACTAAAATATCGATACACTTAGCGGTCCGCCTCAGCTTCGCACTGGTGCTCACGGTTTCACCCGCGTCCCGAGGGAACCACTTCCCGTACCGGGATCCAAAGTACGCTATGTTCACCGGGGATAGTGTAGCTAGACAACAGTGAAAAATGATCCAAATCGGTCCAGTAGTTTTTGAGTCCGTTACATACAAATTACAAATCTTTCCTCTTTATAATTTAGTGTAAAAGTGTAGATATAGATTTGTTGATTTTTATTGAACATTCTTTCATACTTCTCCTACCTTGCACCACTGCCTAAAGAAGAGTTTGTAGCCGCAAAAGCCGTCAATTCACGTGCGCCCACGCATAATTATATTTTTTACCGTGCGTGACGCTTACATATTATTATGATTCTGTTACGAGAACGTAGAAAACTAAAACATTTATATGCAGTGAACAGATGATTAATGAAGATACTAAATTACTTAGTTTTTCAGTTCTTTTAGGTGTGATGTAACGGAGAGAGAAAGTTGGATTAAATTATCTTGGTTGTAGGTAGGTATTATTTGAAGTTGTTGTTTAGTTGCTTATGTAAAATTAAGCTGTTCAGTTCGTAATGAACTGATTTTCGTGATGATAATTCTTACTTTGTTATTTTTTCCTCAGTTTTTAAAAGACACAACAGTCTTAAGAACTTATAGTAATCTACCTATGTACAAAATCGATGGGTGCCTGGAACAATGCGGCAATCGACAAAACACAATTTTACAGGAGAGCAGTTTTAGTGAAAATATTGAATAATTACTAAAATATGACGCGCACCGTAACGGGTTGTATATCAAAAGATCCGTTATTTTTTGCTGAAGTGACATAAAGTATGTATACGGTAAAGAAAACGTTGTAAATACTAAAATATCTTAAAAAACTATATTGCTACTTCTTACTTTCAAATTGGTTTCCGTAAGATGCCATTGCGGTTTTATTCCGGTAAAAACTGCGTAATAAGTCTCACAACAATAGTACTTTGCAGCGTTGTGCGCTGTTCTGAAGGATGTATGCCACCTACAGCAATATCATTTTACAATGATATTTGGGTAATTCAATGATCGAACCGTAAAACGTAATGGCGAATGCTACATCGTTTGTATGAATATGGTTGTACTGTAATGGAATGATTACAAGGTTTATCGATATGAAAGCATCGAAAAATATATTATTATGACATATCTCTATTACATAATAATAATCATCATCACCATCACCATCATCATCATCATCATAATTTTAGCCTAGCTTTTGTCCCGGTCGCTTCCTCGGCTATTGCCTCGAAGTCTAGGGTCCGCTTTTATACACTTTCTACATCACTTGTCACGGTCTTCGACATGCAGTGCAGCCACACCATTGGGATGCATGTCATCCTTTACGGCATGAAGCCAGCACTTCTTGGGCCTACCCCTACTTCCGGGACTTGGCGAGGGCAGCATGGCGGGCCAATTGTTTCCCACGTAACTGGCCGGGT
The DNA here is from genome assembly GCA_958496325.1 of Nomophila noctuella. Lineage (NCBI taxonomy): Eukaryota > Metazoa > Arthropoda > Insecta > Lepidoptera > Crambidae > Nomophila > Nomophila noctuella. The sequence goes on along the minus strand of OY292503.1, from coordinate 3,422,881 downwards.
TTCCTAAAACATGACCGTACTAGCGTAGGAGACACTCTTTTAATTCATATTAAATATCACGGACATGAAGGCTGCATCGACCGCGTGAGTCTCTAACGCAGTCTTCTTGCGTCACTCCACACAGCTAGCGCAACATCTTCTTCTAAGTGACTCGCATCATCTGCTTCTGTCACTCAAGTTCAGGCCACGTTTCACTGCCTTATAAAAGAACAGGTCTAATGACGCAAAGATCTTAAATTGTCGTCTGTGCCAACGTCGATTCTTACGGATGCGTTATTCGTATGCCATGTATTCACTCTGCGCTACGGGTGTTTTAAGACATTCGTTCTCAAGTGCTAACTTGCACTTATTCCCCAGGGCCCACCAGTGACCAGATCATAACGCTAGGAACACAGTCAAAGGTCATTTAACTACATGTTAACTACATGTTGCATGTCCAGAATTAGGACATGTAGAGGCGGTTCTTCGCTCTTAATTTTTCCATGAAGGGCAAAAACAGGGTTGATGGTACCGTAAAAACTAAGATCCGTATTGACACTTCGAAACAGTACACTCCTGTCGAAGCCGAGAGTCAAAATTACTTTTATACAGTGATAGTTTCTGCACTCTTGCACCGATACTTTGCCTTTGAAGACTGAGATTTTGATACTCCGTCTCGATTAGCTAGGAATCGGCCCAGTGTGGAGTTTGCGGTTATAAAGGTTTATACATGTTGGCGGTTATAATATGTATAAATACTTAGGTGGGGACTCCAACAGCAACAAATTCTTCTTATTTAATGTGAAAAGAGCTCAGAGGGCATCATGAAGGTACCCATAACGATGGGTAACGCTAGTCCTTGATATTGGAGGAAGATTAGATGGCTGCACCTCTTTGTTTTGCTAATCAAATAGCTCGTGGAAATACGAGCGCCAGATTTCGTTCCACGAGAGGTCTTATACACAGCAGCACTTGGAAATATCCAGTCCAGCTTTGACCCTTTATACACAAGATTTTGTCCCTAAGACGAGCCCAGCTTATCATAGAGCGGTTGAAAGTCGTCTTGTCTGGCTCTGGCAACCGATTTGTTGCCAAGTGATCGGACATTTGCCACTTGGACAAAAGAAGGAGGTTTTCTTTGCTTTGATTCCATCTGGAATTATTTGTTCACCGGCAAGTGTCTTTGTTAGACTTGCGTCCACCCTTTGAGGTTCTAAACATCACCATCGGTGGTTTCAGAACCTCTTTCTATGAGCGTCGCTTCAGCACTGGTCCCCAATAGGCACATTGACGACGACCGTGAGCAAGTACTTGGTGTTTAGTGGGTAGTCGCACTCGGAGTCCAACATTCCTCGGCCAAGGCGTGGCATGCGTAAAGGCATTCACCAAGGATAAAAAAAGCCTGCGGCACACAAGCGTTAGTCAAGAATAGATCATGACTCCATCAATGTATAAGCAACTATACCACCACAAGCCGATCGCTCTAACTATTCACCTCCAGAACGCTGTTCTAAAACTCCTCAAGGAGCACTACCGCAACCCTGTTCTCCCCCCAGGAGCACCGGTTATAGTTCAGCTAGTAGCCATTACTAATGGCCTCGGATCTACTGTTTTTCCGCACATGATAGTTTTATGCAATCATATTTAGGTACTTAGTATTTCAAATGAAAGAATAGAAAAAGTGAGGTACAAAACTTTAATTTAGTAAATATTGAAAATCAATCTTTATTTATTTATTTTATAAAAGGAAACCATAATGGATATTATTAGTAACGACTTGAAAATAATCATACAGCAATGTATATTGTTAAACTTATAACACATTTTTTTTCGGGGAATATAACAGCAATGTCTATTACTTGACGAAGATTGAAAAAAACTTTCATCATTAGACATAGGACCATTATTTCGGTAAACAATATTCGAGTGATGCTTGAGGAATAAACAAGCAATAGCCATAGTGATTTCGCTAAATCCGCCAGTTTACGAGATAAAATTATGAAAAAAATTCACAAGGTGTAATACGGTCCATAGAACACGAAAACGGCTTAATCGGAAAAGTGTAGCAATGGCTATTGCTACATTGTTCCAGGCACCCATCGAAATGTACATATCTACATACCAGACAAAGGTCTGTCTTGTTATTTTAGTTCAACAAAAATTCAGTTCATCCCTTCGTAAGTTTTTTTTTAAATGTAAAACGAGGGTAACCTGATTGCCTGATCCTAGGTGATCACCGCTGCACATGGATCAACAATCGCACAAGGGTCGTAGATGCGTTGCCTTGCCTGCCTTTAAGAGCTCATACCCTCCCCAACTGTGCTCTGGCGACCTTACTCACCAGTAGAACCATAGCACAACAGTTACGAAGTGCTGCTTCACTGTGGTCTTCTGTAAGGTGGAGGTACTTTCCCAAACGTGCGGCTCATTCGAGATACTTCTATTTCTATTTAGTGTTACAAAAAAACTATGTTATTGGCTCAGAAGGAAAACAGACAACACAGGCTATACTTCGAGTTATTATCTTAATTAATTCCACTAAAATACTAGACAGGAAAACGCCTAAACAAACATTCCTCTCGAATACATCAACCTCTGTATGTTGTGATCAATTCAGGTTAATAATAGAACTTCCTGTTTATAAATTCTAGCGACCGCAAAGTGACGTTTTACGTTGATGGAATTTGACTGTTCAATCTAGTACATACCTTTTCTATCAATCCGTGAAAACTACACAGCAAGTCTAATAGACAACAGTTAAAATACAATTTACCACTCAATTGAACACTTCAAAAAGCACAAAGACTTTAATTAATTAATCCTTTAAAATAATATCAAAACACGGCAATCCAAACGTCTTGCTACACAGCAACTGATTAAATTAAATGTATGTACCTATTACGTGTGATACACATATTGTGAAGGGGAAAGATTGTACTGTATGTTTGTTACACTTACTTCGAAACTAAATTAAAAAGAGTTAAAGGCATAATATCACCTCGGCTGGAAGAAACATAATGGCGACAGACTATAAAAATCAGTAATATTCATCATTCTTCCGCCCTTATCCCCGTTATATCCCCTAGTCAGGGTCATAGAAACATGTTATCTTCTTCTACTTACTTCTGTTAGCTGTCAGCTAAAAAACAAATATTATGGAAGTATGAACTTTAACGCATATTCCTGACAAAAAATTAAGACCTACCTACACACCGCAGTAGTAACACATAGGCTACTTTTTCTACTCTACTTCTAGAATAAATCTTATTCCGACAAATCGTCTTGATATACCTCCCGGACGGAGCCGCGTGCATAGGCTAGCGATATAGGTGAACGATATCACTACCTTTATTAACTCTATATGTTATATTTTCCTTATTAACGACACGGATTCATTGGTCACCGTCTTCGGGCTATTTATAAAGGATAATATCTGACGTCAGAGTTAAACTGAAAGTGATTCACTGAATACTGGAATTTCGAAGAAAGGTATAACAAAGTGAATAAACAACGATGATTGGGGGTTTTAAGGTCTATTTTTGTCATTATTTATTGAGCATTCACCTGATTTTATTTTAGTCATCATCACCAGTCCGTTGCAGATCCCTGTTGAAAGTAGGCCTTTCTCAGATGGATGGTTAGGTCAAAAGTCACCATATGGGGCAGGCGTTGGTGACAGTAATAAGAATATAGGTGAGTAGCAAGAAGCTCTATGGGCCGCAGTGGTTTGGCGTTTGGTAGTTTGGTGGTTTCGCAGAGGCCAGCCATCATCGTCGGCTGGGGGACCAAAACTGTCATCTCGAGCTTCTCCGTGCTTCGGATGGCAAGTTAAGCCGTTGGTCCTCCGCCTGATCTCTCTACGGTCGTGTCAGATTGCTGTTTCACCGAACTATGAGAATAAGGGAAAAGCAGTTTAGGGGATAAAACACGGATGAACACTGCTGCATAAGAGAGTATATAGATAATAGAAATTTCGTGTCCGCGCAAGACATACGTGAATTTGGGTGCATAAATTACTTAGGTAATTCATTAGACTTCGTGATAAGTTAATATCTGAGAAATCAGATTTAATCTGTTGATATACTTTTTTTCCTGAAATAGCATAACTTCATTCCAATTTATCATTGATATTTATCAAGGCGACATGATTCTTAAGTTTAGATGGCTGATTTTAAACAATCCTTTCAACAAAAACCATTTGTGTAATGCCTAAATTGAGATCTTGTATATTCTGCAAATCATCCTTCAGCATAACAAAAACAAACTGCAATCATCTGAAGTTTACTTGTTTCCATGCTTGCCAGTAGTCAATATCATGTATAGAAAACTTAAAAGATAAATACAATAAAATTAATATATCTCACACAGTACACATTGTTGGTGAGTACCTTAAAAGCACTTGTGTTACTGTTGGTATTTATGAACGCAACTATTATTTTTGTTAAGTTTAAACTACATAATTGTAAATAATTGTAAATGTTAAGTTGGCAACACTATAATTTTTTTTTATCTTGTGATCTGTGCTGTGGCTGTCAAATTGTTGTGTAAATTCTCTCTCAATAAAATATCTATTTTCATCGTATTATATCTCAGTTTAATTTAATAATCCACATCTAAAATCATCAGTTACTGATATCAGAATCAACAGTGATATTACAAAAATTCAAAAGATACATACATATAACACCCAGACCAAGACAAACAGACATGTTCACAGCACAGGAATGTTTTTCTCGTGCGGGGATCGAAACTGCGACCTTTTTAGCGCAGTCATTGAAGCGAAAAATATGGTCCAACGTCTGAATTTTTTAACTGTGAACCGATTTGCATGAAATTTTTGAATTACTTTCATTGTACCCTTAAATTCAAAAGTGAAAATGATTTGAACGCCGCAACTACCCCTGGAGTGGTTGCCACCCCATCTCGGGGCTGAGTATTTTTTTTAAGATAATCTCGGATATCGATTGGATTACTAATTTTAAGCAAAAAATCATCTATAAAGTTTTTCGATAAATCTAATACTTTTCAAGTTATTGGCAATTGAAAATGCGCAATTTTGTCACGTTTTTCATCGGTTTTTTGCAAATATCTCCAAAAATATAAGTTTTATCGAAAATTTTATAAGGAACAAAATTGTAGCTGGTAAAAAATTAAATAATTTTGTTTATCCTCAAGTTTTTTATGTGCAATATTAAGATATATATTAAAGATCGTAGCCGTTTTTTATTTTGTCTGCAATTTAATCGATTTGGTCAATGTTATCTAGCGGCGAGCAGATGCATTTTATGAATTCTAATAATTAAGAGTTTTGTAGTGCTTGAAATAAGCTTTCAAATGAGTACAATTAAAAGTCTTTTGCACTTAAAATAAGTAGGTAAGCTGTATTACAAATAAGAGGATCATCGAATGCTTTTTCTTGTAAATCAATGGGTTTCACAAGTGCCATTTCCAAGCTATTCATGCTATCACAATTTCTAAAACAGCATTGAAAAGGTAATTAGAAGAACTACAACATCCTTTATTGCAATATATAATTAAAAACGTTTTTCGAAAACGGGGAAGGGTTAAAGGGCTTAAGAGAGGCTGTGATTGCCGCTGCCACGCGCTCTTTAAACAATCATATCTCCGTCAGTTTTTGTTTAAAAGAAATAACAAAATTACTAAATTTTTTGTCAAAAAAATACCTAAATTTTTTATCCCTACACTTTTATACGCATCTATCGTAATTTTTGAGATATTATGAAAAGAAGGTGGGATTTTTTAAAATATGAGATTTTATATTTTTATTTTAATCCTGTCTATTTTGAAAAATATGTGTCCTGAAGCAGCCAAACTGATACAATTTATCAAACACTTCATAATAAAGTTAATTCTTGGCGGAATACGAATAATTTCAATTCTGGTGGAAATGGCACTTATGAAACCCATTGTTTTAAAAGAAAAAATATTGGATGCTCCTCTTATTTGTAATACAGCTTACTTATTTTACGTGCAAAGGACTTTTAATTGTACTCATTTGAAAGCTTATTTCAAGCACTACAAATCTTTTAATTATAAGAATGCATAAAATGCATCTGTTCGCCGCTAGATGACATTGACCACATCGATTAAAATGCAGACAAAATAAAAAACGGCTTTGATCTTTAATATCTAACTTAATATTGCACTTAGAATACGTTATAATAAACAAAATTGTTTAGTTTTTACCTGCCACAATTTTGTTCCTCATAACATTATCGATAAAAGTTATAGTTTTGGAGATATTTGCAAAAAACCGATGAAAAACGTGACAAAATTGCGAATATTCAATTGCCAATAACTTGAAAAGTATTAGATTCATCGAAAAACTTTATAGATGATTTTTTGCTTAAAATTAGTAATCCAATCGATATCCGAGGTTATCTTAAAAAAAAATACTCACCCCCGAGATGGGGTGGCAACCACTCCAGGGGTAGTTGCGGCGTTCAAATCATTTTCACTTTTGAATTGAAGGGTGCAATGAATCTAATTCCAAAATTTCATGCAAATCGGTTCACAGTAAAAAAAATCGGACCCAAAATGCTTCATTGCCTGCACTATTTGGTCTAATCAACTTCTTGACCATCACACTTAAGCGGTAGTCAAAGATCCAAGCTCACAATTGACATTAATTTTCAACGAATGGATTAGAACTAAATCCTATAGTTTTTAAAAATCATGTTTCATTTTTTAAATGGTAACACCACTAATTTTAAAGACAAACAAGACCAACCATCCTATCAGCAAGTCCGAAACAATAATCGAGTTCAGTGCAATCATTGTTTTAACTTTGGATCAGGGTCATTCACATTGTGTGAACTGCGAACAATACATTTCGCATCTCCTGCGATCACAGGTGTCCCAAATCTTCATACTTATTACTTTGCTTGACTGAATATTACGAGGACTGAAAATAGGAGTGGTCTCCCGGGAAAACATTTGAACAGAAGCGGCCGCCCGCGTCTTTGTTCCCTTGTAAATCAGTTTCCGCACAAATAGTGTTCTATTATAGCTTAAAGCATCCTCGACTAAGAGACTATCCAAAAAAACTATTTTTTCATTACGAACCAGAAGTTCCTGATATTAGCGCGTTCAAACAAACAAACAAACTCTTCAGCTCTATTATATTAGCAAGATTGCGCTCAGAGCTACGGCTTCCCGATGCTAAGCGGTTGCCATGGCCTATATAGATGCTTGTGACACCAGCCAGAGGCATCACTCGCGCAATGTAACTATTGCATCAAAAAGCGAAGAAATAGTTGCAGGGGTAACCCTGCAACCCTATTCTCTCGCTTTTTGAGCTAGCTCTGGGACTGGGACCTTACTGTGCGGAAATATAGCACTACAGTTAAGTGAAATGTTAAGTGAAGTGCTACATAACTGTTCAAGAAGTCTTACAAGAATAAAATGAACTAGTTTTTCAGACGAAATGAAAATCCGAGATGATGTTAAAAATAAAGGTCTGTACCAAGTTTCAGATCAATCTGACAACTGAAAGGTACTTAAATTTCAATTGTTTAATTTTGACCCAAACAAATACCAAGTCAAGGTCTAACAAGTCTTTGCCATATGATGAGAAATTGTAAAGTTATTTTGTACTTTAAAGTCTTTAAAATCGATTAAAACTACTGCGTTACTCGCGTCTACGCGTCGATAACTCCAAAATTGATATGTAAATTAATTATCCTAAGCCAGTGCGTTGAGTCTTGTCTCAAACTTGGTCCAATGAACTCTGCAATATGCGTCATGCAGTATATTTAAATGCGCGAGTGTTGACCTTGGTGCTTGCGGCACTTTCTTGAAATGGATGTATTTGGTACACGTATACTCTGATATATGGGGATATAAGACATTCCACAGTCTGCCCCCTTTAATTTGAAGGGCATCAGACGGGCTTAGTAGGAAGAATTGGAGTCGAAAAGTTGTGATACTTTCTTTTGTTGTTAAATCGTTGACACGCTCCAGTTTTAATATTATTAAGATAATTGTCTCAGTTCCTGCAATAAATAAGAATTTAGTTCTTTGATCGTTGACACGCTTCAGTTTTAATATTATTAAGATGATTCTATTTTTTTTCTGCAATAAATAAGAATTTGCATTCTTTAGTAGTTGTAGTTGAGCTATCTCAACTACAACTATTTTTTTTACCTTTTTTATTTGACCTTCTAATAATGCAGTAAAATACTCGTAATGCAGATTCATTGACTGGCCCTGGGTTCCAAACTTTCAATTTTTATGTCTTGCTAATGCAAGACATAACAATATTCTTTGTCTGTATAATCCGATGCCCATTGGTAATGGTGAAGAAAAGCATGATGAAGAAAAGCGTTCACATTTCTAAACACTAGGCCACTGTGTTGTGTATTATTTATTAGAGACACAACTACCGTTGTCACTGATAAATACTACTAATGAGTCAGTAAACGAGGCGCCATGGACTACATTAGACACTTTTATGTCAAGATGCACTCGTAAACTTTCTTGAGTGCGTCAGGAGTGGGCGATAAGGACGACAAATGAAAGTATTTATACGCTCTATACGACGTACTTCGTAAAAGGTATGTATATTATTTCATTACGATATAGGGACAAGCGAGGGCTTCATCTGGTCAACTTATGCTTACTAAAGATAGACCAGGTATAAAACCTAGACCAGGATAAACAGACATGTCGTGCAAACAAATGATTGTCCTGTGCGGGGATCGAACCCGCGACCTCTAGGTCTAATAGTTAACTTCTTGACCACTACAAGCAGGTCGTCAAATACTGATAATGATCGAATTAATAGCTTCATCAAAATTTAGTGTAATTTGGAGACGGCTCAGTAAGACGAATTTCACAGACATAAGTATTTGTTTTATTTGTCTCTTGTTCTAGAATCATCTAATTCTAATAATCCGGTCAAATTAGACCAAAAAATAAGAGTAAAGTTACATAAATTCCCACCTAGCTGAAAATCGGTAAGATTGTTTAAAATATCATTAAAAACAAAATTTGAAAGTTCCCCATCTTTCCCCTGTAAGGAAAAAAAAATATTCAAGTTCAAAGGTCCAAAAAAGAGTTTTTCGCGATTTTCAGCAAAACGGTAAGTTTTATCATAAAAATACCTGAGACAAAATTGTAGATCATAAAATTATCTACAAAAAATGTATTAATACTTTTTTTTCTACGAGCCACCGTTTTTGAGATATAACGATTCTAAAAGTTGCAAAAGTTGTACCTAATCGTCTTAATATGCACACGTTTCCTCGCCAGCTATGAGGTAGTGTACTCAGCGCGTTTTTTTTAACGTGGTTTCCCCAGTAGGCCTATTCCACCGGTTAGTTTTGATCCTGTTTAATTTGAAACTATTGAAAAATAATGGATATTCGCAGAGATTGAAAAGATAAAAGCAATTTAAGTTAAAAAATAAAGTAGAGAAATTTAATCGTCCGAGTCGTAACTTTCAAATTCTTCTTCTTGATCTTCTTGTTCTTGTTCGTCTTTTTCTTGTTCTTCTCGTTCTTGTTCTTCTTGTTCTTGTTCTTCTTCTTCATCTTCATCCTGAGTGCATGAAAACTGCGTTAATAGCGATGTATCGCATGTTGCCTCGTTGGAATCAAACGGATCCTCTACTGTTGGTGATTCAATATTAGAGCACAACTGGCCTTGACAATGTGTGCATGCCGGAGAACAGAACAGTCCGACTTTTTTGCAACCACATTTAGCACTGCATCCCTTTTTGCATTTGCAAAAAATCGAGTTTAGCAGTTTTTCCGGCGCAGGTGGAAGTAAAGTGTGCACTGGTTCTAATAAATTGTTGATCAACTTCCAACCCCACTCTGTAGGGTCTAGCTGATAACCAAGCCACACTTGAACTTGGTAATATACCCTAAAAAGATGTTGATGAGCAGCAACTGAGGTTGGAGGAAGACAAGCTAATTGTACTTGTTTTTTACTTTTGGTGTTTTTAACGAAACATGCATATCTATATTTATCTAAGCAGGTAGTTTTTTTAGGAGCTCCGTACATAGAAAGAAGAAAGCGAATGCCGTTAGTAATAATTTCTTGTCGAGTAGATTTACTATTTTTAAAAACTTCAGCACATTCAATTAAATTTTGTTTTTGTTTGCGCTGAGTACACTACCTCATAGGTGGCGAGGAAACGTGTGCATATTAAGACGATTACAACTTTTGCAACTTTTAGAATCGTTATATCTCAAAAACGGTGGCTCGTAGAAAAAAAAGTATCAATACATTTTTTGTAGATCATTTTATGATCTACAATTTTGTCTGAGGTATTTTTATGATAAAACTTACCGTTTTGCTGAAAATCGCGAAAAACTATTTTTTTGGACCTTTGACCTTGAATATTTTTTTTTCCTTACAGGGGAAAGATGGGGAACTTTCAAATTTTGTTTTTAATGATATTTTAAACAATCTTACCGATTTTCAGCTAGGTGGGAATTTATGTAACTTCGAATGTCTAAATTGACCGGACTATAAGCTAACTCTAGATTTGAAAGTTGACAAATTACTCGTAACACTAACTTTTGTTTGACAAAACGGCTAATCCATTCGTTCCGGTGAATGAAGACTGGAAATCTTTTTATGCAGATTCAGAAGAAATAGATCGTGATTCGGGTCTCTTGCAATCGTCATTGTATGCAACCATTAGATAACAATGAGTTGTGCCTTGTGAACAATACTTTTTATGGGTAACTGATCATCAACGATGAATTTAGAGAGATCAAATAATTACTCCCGTACCGTTTAGTGCTGTCTAGAAAAGTAATACCCCAATTTCTGTAACGTTTTTGTAGCTTACTATACTCGTACATAAAAACGTCAGATAATTTGATCAAGCGAGCGAGTTGACGAATATCTATTTCTTCCTGTAGGTGTAGTAAGAAGTTACTTAGGGATATTCCTGGAGGATGGGCAAAAGATGCAGTGTTTATCGTCCAACATACTACACAAACCCACCTGACCAGAGTGGTCTCTTTCTCCTATTAGAGGCTCTGGGCACATGGGTCTTTGAGCCTCTTGTTTAGTAAACGTGGGGACACCAAACCGTGTTCTAGGGCCCAAATCGAAGTGCCCAGTGGGAAAGAGGGTTCTGCCCAGAGGACTAGTCTAGCAGTGGACTGCAAAAGGCTAATGATGGTGATGATGATGATGGAACTGGATGATGATGAATATGAGCGAAGGGTAAGTTTCTTAACAGATGCAGATCATTCAAATAAGTATTATCACCCTCTTATAGATAAGACAGGTGATATAATATCTCAACCACGCTGCGGATGGTCAAGGTTATATCCAAGGCTTCAGATCACTGTTACCACATTCTGACGTGATAAAGTACTTATACTAACCACTATGTACTCTCATTTGTAAGTAGTTGTTCCTAGTTGTAAGTTTGACTTCGTTATCTTGGACTTTGATTAGTTTATTAGCAATGTTCAATTTGAAAATCCTTTCGGAACATTTTCATTACACTAAAAGTATACAGGGTTCAGTAAATGTTTACTTTTTGGCAGTATCAGTGTTTAAGCTAAACTTATGACACCACTGTAGATACGATATATAAATGCAATTGTTTTATAACCTTTTTTAAAGTCACCTTACACGCTCATAAAACCGACTGCAATTCACACAACAATACGTGTTGATCACTGATTAGAAGAATTCAGATTATGTGCATTACTGCATTTTGTGGGCTTGTTCTGCAAACATGCGATATTGACTGATAACGGTGCAGTAAACAGTTCCGTAGCATTTACTAGTTCAGCCGTTAAATGAATGTAAAGCGATCGACTTGTTATGCGTAAATCAATGGGGTTTTGAGTTTATTTTATAACAATATCTTCATCAGCATCAGTCTGATATAGTCTTTGATGATCCGTATCTAGGTCAAGAAGTTGACTATTAGACCTATAGGTAGCGGGTTCGATCCCCGCACATTACAATCATTTGGGTGCATTAACTTGTCTGTTTGTTCTGATCTGGGGTATATTGATGAACCACTGTTGATTCTGATTTTGCAACACCAGTGATTAAGATACTTAACACGGAGTCAAATCATTGAATGTGATATTGTGAGGTATTTATATTTATTTTATATGTATATATTCATATAGTCCAATGGTGGACGTTAGCTTACTAAGATATGGGGTTTTATACCTATAGCAGTATGGTAACCGATACCTAGAGGAACTCAACTGCCCATCCTCTCGGAACCTCCTCCCCTAAAATAGATATCTAGAGACCGACACTCTTCTACAGAAACATAGCACACCTGTCTACCATAATAGTCATCCATCTTAGATTTCTGTCTTCTAATAGGTAACTAATTAAACGTTAAGAGACTTCAAACAATTCCTATCTAATAAATTGCACAAATTCGTAGCATTCACTGCAGCGCTCGCCCACTACGGAATAGAAAGCAACACGTATGAAGTCTCCAGCCATCTTTTAAGAGCGATTGTTGCGAATTCATTGCTTTGAGAATGATTCATGATTTTTATGTCTATCTATTTGGTAAAACACTGATCTCTGGAAGTAGGTTATGTAATTTAGTTTTCTCAGTAATTTAAGATTTTGAGCTTTCAGGAAGCATTATCGCTAAACGTTTTGGGTTAAACCCACGCTGTGGGTTTCTCAGATACATATTTTAGACGATAACAGTAACACTACGAATATTTAAGTAGATATCAACAATTTCGACGACCCGCTTGCTGTTGTGGTCAAGAAACCAATAGGTCGCGGGTTCGATACCCGCACAAGACAAACATTTGTATGCAGGAACATGTCTGTTTTCCTGGTCTGGGGTAAGTTATATGTATCCATTTAATTTAATTTGTAATACCACTTTTGAATCTACTATATATTACACAAGTGCCTTAGCTACGTAACACGGACTCAGATCAATGTATGTGATGCTGCGAGATGTATTAAAGCATTTTTCTCGTGAGGCTGTTATCTATCTAGTGGGATTCTGAAAACGGTTAGACGCTAGGATGATGACAATGATGAAGACCAAGCAACTGAGGCAGAAATAAATAAACTAAGGACCTTCTGGAGTTAAATTTTCAATGTTTTCGGGAATAAAAGGGCCATTTCTGATCAATTTTCTTCAACAAAATACGATTAAGGGCGATAGCATGACTCACATGCATGGAAGCGTGAACATTCTATCGATTCAAGTGACTCACGTAAGGATAATGGTTGTTAGGTTGATATATCATTTGCTGATAAACAAAAATACGGTTATGTTCAACGTCAAATAAAAGTTGGTAGTGCAATAATTAGGTACCTACATGTATGATAATATTGTCGTAAGTTTAAGTTTCCATATGCTATTCAATCTTGAGCTCGATGATGCAGTGGTTAGCGCGTTTAATCTGCGATTGCTAAAGTAAAGCAACGTTCGCAAAAGCCAGTCATCAGTCGAAAATTGACATCTCGAGCTCCTCCGTGCTTCGGAAGGCACGTTAAGCCGTTCGTCCTGCGCCTGATCTCTCTACGGTCTTGTCAGATTGCTGTCCCACCGAACTATGAAAGTGAGGGAAAAGAGAGTGCATTGTGCACTCTCTTTTCTAGATACATATATATCCTGTACCTGGCTGATCGTAAGATCGGACGCAATGGTCGCAAAACGACCGGAGAGGTAACATTCGATAGGTAGGAAAGTAATAATGTAGAAGTAAAAAAAAAAGCAACCTCTACATTAAGAGACTAAATAATGCAATGCCGGCTTTTAGGAAAGGCTTTTTGGTCTCCGTCGGCGGCGTCTCTTACAGTAAATTTTAACCACCTGAGCTGTCTTGGAATGATTCCGATCGGTGGAATTAGATAGTTATTAACTAAGTAATCTCACTAAATACCTTATTCCTACTGCAAAAAAAACATGGAACGTCTTACTTCCCTGTTAGTTAAAGCTTCTCTACATTAAGAGAGTCAATAATGCAATACCGGCTTTTAAGGCTTTTTGGTCTTCGTAGGTGGCGTCTCTTACCTACAATATTTTTAGTAACCTCCTGTGATGCCTTGGCAATATTACGATGGGATTACTTACTAAGTAGTTTCACTGAGATTTTCTTTTAAGAAATAGCTAAGACCATCTTAATTCCCAGTTAGCTAAAGCCATTAGTTAGAGCACTATATGCCCTGTGTCTGTAGACCATTTAAATGTAAAACTTTGAACTTTTCACAGTTAAAATGTGAATAAAAGTAATCCTCAGTGCTAGCCCATTCATCCGGAGCGGTCAGCGTACTCCTATGAGTACGTACTCATATGAGTGCGTATCATATGGTATGTGTGACGGACGGACAAAGGACCCATTGTACCCGAACAGATGTGGACGTGAAAGTACCAACATTTCCTGGTTGGTTTTTTGTGGTATACGAGAGGACAGTTTCGAAATTTGAAAGATATATTTCAAAGATGGAGCTTTTGCAGATGGTACCTACTACAAGTGTCGAACTTAGCTGTTCATAACTTAGGAATAGTCTGACTGGACAGTAGTGAAAAAGGGTAAAAGGGTCACTGGTTTTGTACCACGATCCAGTATAATAATTTTCCAGGTCAAGTTTTTGCATTATAAGGACTGTCGTTATCATACTGAACGGACCTTGATGAAATTTGGTATACCTATACAGGCAGGGTATGGGCTGACTTAGGTAATAAGAAACTTTTTATCCCGATTAAATGCTCCCATGGGATAAAACAGGAATCCTAAAAACGAAGGCAAAGCCGGTGGTAAAAACATAAAAAACTAGTAAGTATAGGAGCATACACGAGTTTCATCACGATTGTTTTTCAGAGTCTCGAGAAGAGTAGACATTGATTCACCGAATAGAGCGAGGGCCTCTTTGAGATTAAGATTATGGGTTCAGTTTAGAAATAATCTTTATGCACCTAATTACACAGTTATTTCCGTTTAAATCCAAACATATTGTTTCAAGCCATACCAAAGCCGATCGTTAACCATTCTTCCAAGAGGGGTCTATTTAAAACTTAACATCTCTAGTTGTTAGTGAGGCAAGATTAACTGCCAGTATAGAGTAAGACTTGGTTATTTTTATCAATCTATGCGAGGCACGCGACGCGTTCCCGCCTCGCCGCCATATTTAGCCGCCATGTCCAAATATGGCGGAATATGAGTCAGCAATTTGTCAAAGTTAAGGAGAAGGTGAAGCAAAATCATACTCCAGTCAAAATAGACAAAATTAAGACTCAAGTTTGCATTAATTCCCAACAAGCTGGATTTTTGTGCAGGCCTTGAATACGTCATAACAAATGATATGTCAAAAGTCCCCATCGATCCCGCTTGTGCGTTGTTTTTTATTTGTGGTCAAAGGGCCCAAATTTGCGTTTTTTGCTTATATCTCTGAAACTAAGAGAGCTATCGAAAAATGGTTCAGGTAAAGTTTGTAGATCGTAAAATTGTCTACCGAAAAGATCTCTACACTTTTCTTGTACAAAGCAGCGCTGTCGAGATATCGTGACTTTAAGCCGCAGGAAAGTTGTATTTTCGAGTAGCCCACATTATGCAATTACAATAAATTGAGTTGAGTAGTTTATCTAGAGCAGGTGGCAGTTAAGTACGGATTGGCTTTAAACTATTATTTACCAATTTCCAGCACCAACTTTCAGGATTTAGATCATTGAAGTCAAAAAAGACAAAATGATGTATCAAGCTTGCATTCATTCCCAACAAGCGGGACTTTTGTGCAGGGCTTGAATATGTTGTAGTGTATTGGCTGTATAGTGTTGGTTGTCTCAGGCGCTTACGTCACGTGTCAGAATGACATTCCGTCCGGCGGGAGAACGGAGCGGGCGGGACTGTACTTCGTACGCGTGTTGTAGTGTTGGTGAGCCGTAAAATATCCAAACAACAAGGATTCTACATGTGGCGACGAGGAGAAAGGTACATCATACAACTAACTAAAAAATAAAATAAAAAGGAAAAATCAGTGATCCCTAAAACCACGATGTTTGCATGTATTTCTCAGTATACTGATAAGATTGTTGATATACTAAATGTTTAACGTTAAAGGGTCATGTATTCAAGGAAAAACGAAAAAGAAACATTAGAAACGC
This sequence comes from Nomophila noctuella, assembly GCA_958496325.1. Classification (NCBI taxonomy): domain Eukaryota; kingdom Metazoa; phylum Arthropoda; class Insecta; order Lepidoptera; family Crambidae; genus Nomophila; species Nomophila noctuella. The sequence goes on along the minus strand of OY292503.1, from coordinate 3,406,800 downwards.
GTAAATCTATAAGTACCGCACAAAGAAATTGATTGCAGTTCGAGCGCAAATTCTAACCATAACATTCCAGCGCTCGGGTAGTCCCTGGTACCTACAAACTTTAACGTAGGTTAATAACTTGGCATTGAGGCTTACAAAAGGAAACGATTGCAACATTCGCTTCACTTTGTTGACCTAACGGTGTGGATACCGAGTCGTGGTCTTGGTTCAATTCCCGTCCCGGGTCGAAGGGAATTTGTGTCGGTTTTTCGAGTGCAGCTCGGACTTCTGAGCGGTTCAGTTAATTATGTTTCTATTAACACTGATTCTTATAAGGTTTGATGGTTAATAATAAAACATAAAAATTATGAGTATAGTTACTGTCTCGATACATGTTAAACAATAATTTCAACATTTAATTTTAACAGTATTTTGCTATTTAAATAAAATAAAAAGCCAATGTAGTAAGGCAAAGTAGATACTTTGTGCAAAGGCGGTTTTGACAAACGTTGATTATTAAAATAATAATTTACGTTTCATCTATTTGAATACAACAGGGCGAACTAAATAATGGGAATGAAGACATACAGAGATGTTTAAGAAATTAACTTTAAATTTCTATTTTGCTTCTTTGGGCCGTTGACTACAAAAGTTATGTGTGGATATTTGAAATACCTGGCGACAGTAATCACGTTATTTAATTGGATTATGCTAGATGCTGGGCATGAAATACCTATTTCGTATTAGAAAAGTAACGATTATGCTCAAATTAAAAATATGTATTTGTATTTTAGTTTTGTTGCATTATTAACAATTATAATCCAATGACGTCGCTGGAAACGAAACGGCCGCTTGTGCATGAGGGTGCAAGTTCGATTCCCATACCGCACTTATATACATGTTGATTAAATGAAAATAAATATAAAAGCAGATGAAGATCTGAATCATTAAATTGATAAGCAGATTGGAGTGATCAATCTGAATCATTGAATTGTTAAGCAGATTGGAGGGATCAATCTGAATCATTGAATTGATAAGCAGATTGGAGGCATCAATCTGAAATATTAAATTGATAAGCAGATTGGAGGAATCAATCTGAATCATTGAATTGTTAAGCAGATTGGAGGTATCAATCTGAATCATTGAATTGATAAGCAGATTGGAGGCATCAATCTGAATCATTAAATTGATAAGTAGATTGGAGGGATCAATCTGAATCATTCAATCGATTATTCTGAATTGACCTAAAAAATTCAGGAATAATAGCAGATAATCCGACCATTAAATTGATGAGTAAATAGCGGATAACATATCTGAATCATTAAATTTATCACTCCAGGTTGCCCAAAGATGTCACTCCTGTCATTGGAAAAGTTTGATTGTTACGGGGAATCCACTTCAGTGGGTATACGATGGGAACGCTGGAAAAGAGCATTGCTCATATTCTTGGAAGCGTCTAACATTGATAAAGACATCAAGAAAAGGGCTTCTCTTCTACATTTCGCTAGTTTAGATTCGCAAGAAGTGTTTTAGAACATTTCTGGTGCTAATATTGAGTCAAGTGTTGGCGTCGACGTGTTTGAAGTTGCAATATCTAAACTAGATTCATACTCTGCTCCAAAACAGAGCAAAATCTACAAGCGACATTCATGCAGGTTGCTCAAACAGGAATCAACTTGGTAAACAATGAAGTAGAACAAAGTTAGTTTGTTTAATGTTTAATCAACAACTAAATCCTACTGTAACATTCACGGCCTGTGGCAATACCACACCACTAAAGCCTTACAGGTATTGATTTCATTGTTATAAAGTATCTAATATTTATTTATAAATGATAATGGTGAGGTATAAGTCCAAATAAATATTGTTGATACCTTAAATTATTTATTAAAAATAATATTGCAACATCTTTAGATGTTGTTTCATTATTATGTGTTATTAATCTTTACCTACTCCTGTTTGCACATTTTTAGAAGGACCCCGCTACCTTTAGAAGCTAAAATTGAGGGGAAAATTGAATAGCTTAAACAATGGGATATTATAGAACCAGCCGTAAGCTCTTCCAAATGGGTATACCCTGTGGTGCCGGTGTTGAAGGCTTATTAAAGTGATAAGCAGATTGTTAAGCTCAATCTGAACCCTTCAATTGATTACCATGTCTCAAAGTTTGTGGGGATAAATAATCCAATCATTAATTTGATGTGCAAAGCAGATAACACCTATTTATCTGAACCATTCAATTGATTACCATGTCTCAAAGTTTGTGGGGATAAATAGAAATACGTCTTTGTGAAGACATGCGTCGATCTTATGAAGCTGTACGAGAAAACCACCCATTGCCGACAATGGACAAATTAATACCGAAAGATGAAAAATGCAAGTTTACACAAAATTGGATATAAAAGACGCATTTCATAAAATGGCTTCAAGACATATAACCACCCTCATAACCAATAATAAAGGCCTATTTAGGTAGGAAATCTTTCATAAAACATTAGAGCACATGCTTGTAGGTTGTGAAGGAGTGGTAAATTATGACATCTTGATTCACGGGAAACACAGGCAGGAGCATGATGCTCGAGTAAAGAAAGTGATGTCAGTTCTGAAAGAGAATAATGTATTAGTAAGAGAAGACAAATGTTCTGTCGGGATGAGTAAAGTGAGGTTTTTGGGACATGAGTTGTCAGCAGAAGGCGTGAGACCGTTGGAAAAGTACGTTTCTACGATAAAAGAGAGGGCAAAAAAAACTGCCGGATATTTACGAAGCTTCTTAGGCCTGATTAATTTCGTCAGCAAATGGATCCCCAATTATGCGACAATAACGAAACTCTGAAAGCACTTCTTCGAAATAAAAATGGAGATCGAAAAAATATTACAGATCATTGGCGACCAGAAAATCAGCGATGTTTCAATTCATTCAATGAAGGATATCATGACAAATATACCTTAGGTTACTACGATGTAAACGATCGTACGATGGTCATAGCAGACGCTAGCCCGGTGGGCCTGGGTGGAGTGCTAGTCCAAACTGATTCTGAAGACAACCCCAGGATTATTGAATATGGTCACAAGACTCGGACTGATTGTAAACGCCGCTACTGCCAGACTGAGATAGAGGCATTAGCCCGTGTATGGACAGTAGAGCATTTTCACATTTTCCTCTATGGCAGAAGATTCGAACTTATAACAGACCACAAACCGTCGGAGGTTATATTTGAATCAAGTTCAAAACATGTGCTAGGATAGAGATATAGGTTATAGTACAGTCGTATAGCTACAAAGTAGTTTAACAATCGGGTAAGACCAATATCGCAGACTCATTATAAATCTCCGCATTGTATCGATGAAGGCAAAACTTCGAACAAAAGTTTGGTGGCTTAAATGTAACAAGGATGCCGAAAACATTGTAAAAGCGTGTAAAGGATGCACTCTTGTATCTGCACTACATGCCTCAAATCCTATGAAACGACGAGAAATGCCTGACGGTTCTTGGATTGACATTGCGATTGATTTGATGGGCCCCTCCCTAGCGGTGACTATCTGGTTGCTGTAGTAGACTTACAGCAGATATAAAGAAGTTAAGATTTGTAGGAAAGTCACCCCTACCGAAATTGTGGCAAATCTCAAAGAAATATTTAGTCGTTTAGGAAATTTAACTTTAATAACAGCGGATAATGGAAGACATATGGCGGATATGATCAGCGAAGAATTCAACATTTTTAACAGAAAGAAACATCACCTTTTTTCAATACAATCCCATACTGGCCACAACAAAAGGGAGAGGTCGACAGACAAAATCGCGATACATTAAAGCGGTTAAAAAATAAGCATAGCTGAAAATAAAGATTCGAAGGAAAGTTTACTAGACTAGACTATCGTAACTATGTACAATAGCACACCACATTCTGTCACCGGAAGAATAATTTAAGATTTAGAGATAAAATTCCTGTAGTGAGTGATACAATGGAAAGGATATCAAAAGACTCTGCGGTCAAGGACAGGGATCAAGAAAGGAAAGAAAGAGGAAAGGATTATGGAGATAGGAAAAGAAAGGCAGAAGAAAGTGATCTAGTAGGTACTAGGTGATAAAGTTTATATTAAGAACAGAAAAAGTAAAATGGATAGACAGAATAAATTATGCTAGGACTACAATCCTGAAACGCATACAGTGGAAATAATGAAGTGGAGTTATCCAAGTCCGAAACGATGAAACTGGTCAAGTCCGTAGAAGGAATATAGGGCACTTATTCAGGGCGAATGGAGCGTGTGGTAAGATTGAAATTAAATCGACGACGAAGAAAGGAATCTTGCAACTTAATCCCACTTCAGGCACCACAATGGTGTAAAATTTTGGTTGACCTCTTAATGCGTAAATTAAGATTTGATTTGATTAATAAGCAATTAAAATAATGTTACTAGTAGTAAACTTTCCACATAGATAAAACTGTCTCATGATTATATGAAGTAAGTACATTTGTTTTAATAAAACTAAATTAAATCAAGAAAGGGATGTAGTGTATTGGCTGTATAGTGTTGGTTGTCTCAGGCGCTTACGTCACGTGTCAGAATGACATTCCGTCCGGCGGGAGAACGGAGCGGGCGGGACTGTACTTCGTACGCGTGTTGTAGTGTTGGTGAGCCGTAAAATATCCAAACAACAAGGATTCTACATATGTCATTACAAATGATATGTCAAAAGTCCCCATCGATCCCGCTTGTGCGTTGTTTTTTATATGTATTAAAAATCTTCGGATCCTATTTCTAACCTTTCTGGTTGTCAAACCTCAATGGTACCCATAGAGACTTTTACTCCTTACATGAAATAGGAACGATTGGCGCGAAAAAAATTTTTGGAATTTTCAGTACAATATGCTCAAATAGGCAAAATTTTTTTTTCATGTCAATCGATCCTATTGCATGTTAGGATTAAAAGACTTTATGGGATCATTTGAGGTTTGAGTACTAGAAATGTCAGAAATCGCAAAAAACTTTTCCCATACATTTTGTACTGAAAATTCAAAAATGTTTTTTTCGTACCAATCGATCCTATTTCATGTAAGGAGTAAAAGTCTCTATGGGTACCATTGAGGTTTGACAACCAGAAAGGTTAGAAATAGGATCCGAAGATATTCAATACAGATAAAAAACAACGCACAAGCGGGATCGATGGGGACTATTGACATATCATTTGTAATGACATATTCAAGCCCTGCACAAAAGTCCCGCTTGTTGGGAATGAATGCAAGCTTGATACATCATTTTGTCTTTTTTGACTTCAATGATCTAAATCCTGAAAGTTGGTGCTGGAAATTGGTAAATAATAGCTTAAAGCCAATCCATACTTAACTGCCACCTGCTCTAGATAAACTACTCAACTCAATTTATTGTAATTGCATAATGTGGGCTACTCTAAAATACGACTTTCCTGCGGCTTAAAGTCACGATATCTCGACAGCGCTGCTTTGTACAAGAAAAGTGTGGAGATCTTTTAGGTAGACAATTTTACGATCTACAAACTTTACCTGAACCATTTTTCGATAGCTCTCTTAGTTTCAGAGATATAAGCAACAAACGCAAATTTGGGCCCTTTGACCACGAATAAAAAACAACGCACAAGCGGGATCGATGGGGACTTTTAACATATCATTTGTAATGATCTATTCAAGGCCTGCACAAAAATCCAGCTTGTTGGGAATTAATGCAAACTGGAATGTCTATTTTGACTGGAGTATCAATTCTACAGGCTAAATGCACAAACCGTGCGAAGCCAATAAAAAAAAAATCAATTCTTATTTGAACGGCTTCTTGTGGAGATTTGGTATTTGAATTAATGGAATTATTGTTCATTGGTTCGGTTGGAATCGAAGTGACAGTTTCTGAATTAAGGTTGGTTAAGTGAAAAGTTTATTGGCACGTCGATTTAATATTAAAATCTGATTTTAATAAGGACGTGTACCTAATTGGGGTCATTTCTATTGTACTGCATAGGTAGACTGCGACTTTAGGAAACAATTACCTTTAATCCAATCAATTGTATTTATTAGGTATATTGGAACATGGTTGACAATGGGAGAGTCTTTCGGACGCCTGTATGTAGAATTATTCCACTTAAATAACGGTAATCGAGTCGTTTTATCCAGGATTTCCAGTAATTACCTCATAAATTATTTTTATTTTATTTAATATAATTTTGGAAATAGTGCCTATGTCACCCATGTTAAATAGTGAGAGCTTAAATAACCACAGTTCAAACCTACTCTAACATACGGCTATGACTACTTATTATATGAAAACCGCGCTTATTTGTAGAACTAGGTTAGTGGAATTACCAAGAACAAGTTGAAAAACAAAGTGAGTAATAAAATCGTAAGTATTTATTCAAAAGAAAATGTTATTTTAAAGGGCATACAAATGTAATTTCGGAAAGTATCCTAACATTAATGTCCTACTGCAGACCAAATGTCTCTCTATTATTAGTAGCAAAATTCTAATTTGATTAAAAATGTATCTATCAACATACAGTTTAATGCTGTAATCATTTAGTAACTTAATCTGTAACTTTTACGCGACAAATGGGGCTAAGTAATTTAATACCAACATTTTACGAGTTCGATTTGCCGTCTCGAAGCTTTTCGCAGTCTTCAATGTCTCAATGAAACCTCTGTGGATTTATATTTTACTAGCGGCCGCCCGCGACTTCGTCCGCGTGGATGTCGGTTTTCATTATACGAATGTTTTTTCCCGCTAACTCCCGTTCCCGTGGGAATTTTGCAATATCCTTTTGCAACTAAGCATCAAGTTTACTAAGGGACCTGCATGCCAAATTTCAAGCGTCTAACTCAAGTAGTTTAGATTTTCCATACAAACTTCCACCCCCTCATTTCGGGGAAGTGGGGGGTTGGAATGGGTCAAAAAGTAGCCTATGTTCTGTCTCAGGGTCTAAAGATTGTCTGTACCAAATTTAATCAAAATCGGTTGCGAGGTTTAAGCGGGAAAGCGTAACAGACAGACAGACAGACAGACAGACAGACAGACAGACAGACAGACAGACAGACAGACAGACAGACAGACAGACAGAGTTACTTTCGCATTTATAATATTAGTTGGGATTTACGTCATAATGGTTTCATTTTGCTCATGTTGCTAGTAGAGAGTGTAAACTCCTCAAAATACATTGGCATTAATATATTGGTTTGTACTGATCTAGGTGTTTATATGAGTAAATCTATTTAAGAAGGTGTAGAATATGGTATTTCACAGTGAAATTTTCACTGTGGGCAATGGGTCTGTTACCCCTGACAGAAGTGCTGATACTTACCGCAAACTTTTTTTATTTACTTTGACACTAAGTTTTAATACTATTCACATACTCCGTTCAAGTATGTGATGTTGTCAGTTTATTTTTATTGAATTTTACGCTTATGTTTTCTTCCAAAATTCACAACAATGATATTTAATCTGACGAAGGTTTCGTAACATTATGCCAATCCGTTCAGGTCCCACATTTGGGCATCGTATTTTCAGGTCAGGGTTTAGTGAGATTTAAGATAGTCTATAAAAGTAAAATTTGAAGGTGAACTGGCGGGGTAAGACGTTGGGCTATGTCGCCTGTTGGTAATGGAATACCTACTTTATTAAACGTTGAGGCCGGAATTTATTTAAGTGTAAGTTACAAAAGATTCAAATAGATAGCACTTTAGTAAGTATCCTAAAATGCATAAAATTATACAACTCCAAATATGTAGTAAGTTTGCCCGATCCGAGAATCGAACCCAGTACCTCGAGAACAAGGAAGATTTTACCACTAGACCATAGAAACGTTATTAAAATGTTTATCGTTATTATTCGTTATCGTTATTCTAAATTAACTTCTTCTTTCCTCTTGTTTATATCTCGAATACCTAACTACATCAATTAGAGTTTACAAAACATAAATCAAGGAAAACCCGATATCCGCCTCCAATAAAATGAGATAGCACTAACAAAAAAGCCATTTGACTCAAACATAACTTACCCGAAATAACGTAAGTTAATAAAAGTCAGATGGGCCGATACATCGGGGGTCATCGACCGGGTCTAGTTCGGTTTGCTTGTAAATCTAACGAGATTAACACGTACAGACACATTGGGCTGTAGATTTTAGGGTTCCGTCTGCCCTAATATAATTACGGGGCCAATTACTAAGACTCCGGTTTTATCTCATGAAAAGTAAATGATGTTCACAACAAGAGAACAAATATTGGAAAAATAATAAAAAAAATATACATCGAAGTGAGGCCCAATAAATTATTAATTCCAAGGCAAGAAAAAAGTGTGTATTTTAGGCAGATGTTAAGGTAAGGATCCTTCAAGCGCCTTTTAAAAATTAAAAGCAGGAAGGCAGGAAGACTTTGATTACGAGGCAATGGCCGAGAAAGAAACCATGACCAGCACTAAATGACGGCACGGAACCTTGGTTAGATTTAGCTGGTTATTTTTTTGTTCTACGTCAAAGTTCAAGTAAATACCGAATGACGTTTTCCTGGACCAAAAACTTGAGTTTTCAATGTCAATGTGAAAAAAAAACAGCTTTTAAACTAAAACTTTGGCTATAAACAATAAACGGTGCACAAATGCCTAAATCTCGTCTCCTAAAATTCCAATAATTAAGTAACAGTCGTAAGTTCGACTAAAGAGTACAGACAGACAGGAGATTATGGTAATTGGAATGAATGAATGGCAACACTAATGCAGATTATGCAAATAGCCCATCGGATAGCATTCCTCTTTACATCATCCAGATCTGCGGCGACCCGTGACGGCCGTCATGGGTGGCTTGGGCTTCCACAAACTGTATAGTTTTAACGCCTTTGCCGTTATTCGTCGAGTTAGTAAAAATATTGATGTGTCATAATTTGGCGGGAAAATAACTTTTTTTTACTTTGTTACTCGCTTATATTTTCGTCAAACAATGACTCAAATTAATATTTATTTAACTTATAAAATATGTATTTTTGTGATGATTTCCGTTGATATTATTGAGAGAACGGCAGTTTCCCATTATAGTCAATTGTAAATAATTAGATTGATTTAATTATTATTTTAACTACTTACTACTTATTTCCAATTCTATTACGACTAAAAAAAACACTTTACTAAACATAACATATTTTACCAACCTTCTAAAATTAGAAGTTTGGCGTAACTGTACTCATAATGAAAAGTCATTGAAGTAGGTAGATAGTTATTTGCCAATGATTTTGCATCTTACTGGTAGGTACAGTTACAGACAGACACAGTGCAAACGTTTACAAAGATTCCTGAGATAAGCTAACCTAAGCTTTGCAGACCCAGAATTTATCGGTATACAGTTATGTCGACAAAATCTAACCTTTTTGTGAGATTAGTTTGAAAACACTTTCCATTCTAAACACCTCGACCAAAAAACGGTTATTCTTGGCGTAAGCACCTACAATCTATTTATATGAATTTACTTACTTTACTAAGTCTACCAGTAATACCACAGATAATACTAAAATATTCAATAGATTTGGTTGTTATACTTTTATACCTAATGGCTCAAAGTTGAGATAATTTGAAAGCTGGGTTAAGTATTGAATAAAAACCTTACCTGTATGAGTTTGGTAGTCAAACATTTCCCTCTGTGTAAACTAAAACTTTGTAACAAGATAACGAGAGTATAATTAAAGGCAGTTTAAGTTATTAAGTTGTATTTCCAACACCACAAGTGACGCCATTACCATTTACAATTTAATTTGAATAACTATAGAAGACATGTAAAGTTATTAATGTTAGAAAGCCACATTATACTAGACACCACGGAGGAAACAGGTTTGTCATCTCGTGAATACTCTATTCAGTGACGGATTAACCCTTAATCAAATTAAGCAATTGCCTAGGGCATCACATCTGGGGGGGCACCAGAAGACGTACAAAAAAAGTCCGTCCTTTGAGGCATCACGAATCACGTCTCACAAACCACGGTTCGGTGCAGAGATATAAAACACCAAAAACTAAAAAATAGTGATTTCAAATGGCAAAACGTATTTTTCAACTTAATTATCTCACAAATCGTATCATTTAGAGCTTTGATTACTTAACACTTTTTTTTGTAATCGCTTACTCTGTCGATTGACATGAGTTTCATGACTGGCCGCCAAAACTCATTTTTTTCAAAATGGCGGGTTTTGTAGGAATGCCATATAAGTTCGATGCTCCTTCACGCTGTATATTACTTCTAAATCATTAAGAATTTGTAATTTTGTTTTTTTAAGGTGACTACTCAATAATGAAGTCGATTTTAAGGGTTTTTGACACTATCTTTAGTGTTAAATATTTAAGAGTTGGTTAGTGCATTCGGCAATTCAAATGTACTGGAAATGCGATCAGCCAATCACAGACCTTTCAGATTTCCCTAATGCGGAACCAGCCCTGCGTATATTTTTATATCTCATGATTACAAATTGCTCAACGACGTTCTTTCTCAAAATTAAAATATAAATAAATAATAATAAAAGGACAAAGATGATACAGGAATAAGGCTCGATAATTTATCGATATTATACATAGTCCGATATGTTAAAAACTTTAGACGTTAATAAAGACGTTGAATTCAATGCCCGAAAACACCGCAAAGCGCATAGCAATAAATAAATAAATTAAGCTTTGGTTTCTACTGTTGTCGCACCTACTCCACTTCTAGGGTACTTTACATCTAATTTAACAAAAAACTTCAGTTCAGTTCAGGCTGTAAAGGTTTAAAGACCGATTCTAGTCGACATACGGATGGAGGGGCCCACAGGCGTGGATTGCTTAGGGCATCAAATAGTCTTAATCCGTCACTGACTCTATTGTCTGTTGACGTAACATTTAACAGCGATCCTAACTGTGCAATTAAAATAGTTCGCTCGACTTCTCTAATTTAGTACATTTGTGCGAAAAAGTGATTCTAAAATTCTGTAAGCAACCCCTTTGCTTGTTCTCTTTACCTTAGTAAATAAGCAATACAAACCAGCTTTAATGGCTCATATCAATATGGTACCTCACTTCGATCCCACATCGTTTATTTTTAATATATGTATCATAATTTTCATAGAAAAAATCATCAAGATCATCACGAAAAGTAACGGAGAATTTTTTTGGCAAAACCTTACAATATATTTGTGTACCAAATAAATAAAATAAAGATATATTAGAACTACAAACTACGTATTTCCATCCATGTAAATAACATCATAATAATGGAAATACTGTTCACTTTCCCGTTTGTTACTTTTACACGCTTTGCATGCAGCACAATTGTATATGCCAGTTTATATAACAAGGCATTTTAAGTACTTTTAAACATAATCCCTACAATTTACAGTAAAAAGATGCGGGAAAGTTTGGGCTCTATTTCCGTATAGTTCATATTGCATTAAATTAATTAGAAAATTAGAAAGCAACTCATAAGTATGATTAAATCACTACGAATTAATTTCTCTGAGGCGTGATCACTTGGTGTGATCTTTGCTTACATAAAACTTCACGCAGGGAATTTAGGCACTATAATGATTTAATTAATATAATTTTATTATGATATCGATTTAATTTATGGTCAATAAATTATATGCCCTAGAACATAACATTCTGCGAACTTGTTACTTGTTCAGAATGTTTACCTAAATAATACACTTTACGCACCCAAAAATTAAGTTATTATCGCTTAAATAAACGACCAACTTTTTAGTAGGGAGATGTATGCGGTTAAATTTAATTTCATGATTAGTACATTTGACATTAAAATGACGACAACGTATAGGCATAACTTTGGAGCGAATGCTAACATACCATTACTAAAACAAGGGGCCAGACTAATTATATTGAATGGGCAAATGCAAGCGAGCTATGCAGATTTCCTTGTGAAGCTGTCTGTCCGAGCTTATAGGTACAACGCACAGGTGCGCGTTTAGAATTGAACTAACAACCTAATGCAACGTAAGTGATGAGATGTTCAAAAATACCATAGCTGTAGTAGAATTAAATAAGTATGATTCGATTTGATTCAAGAAGTTTGTATCAACGCTTAGTTTATTACTGGAAGAACCACGATGAGAATTTTAGTTTAGCTACCAACAACATAAATATTGACTCCACAGGAGATATAACAGGAACCTCATCAGAAATGGGCATGAAAACTGTAGTGGAAGAATAAGAATGAGGACTACTGGACGCATACAGTCCCTTGATTTCTGGTCTTAAAAGACCGAGTATAGCAAAAAAAAATAACTGCGATGAACTGGTGGATAGCACATTTACCATATGTCCCCGCGGTTTTGGGAAGCTATCCACCATCAACTAAACCGCTAGACTCTCTTAAATAGAGTGAAATTAAATGAACCGAAATAATAATTTATTCAGTAATTTGATTCACTTAGTAAATTCGTTTGCACGTCAAAACTTTTTTAGCGCTTTGACGTGAATAGCCTGCTTAGAAGAGTGTTTGCAGCGACCGTAGTAAACGGTTTGTGAAGAAAAGGCGTGTGGTACAGTTAATTCCTAGAACTGCAATGATAGTAATTATGTAGTTTACCTGAGTGCAGTGTTTTTAATTCACATTAACGGTTAATTCCAGTGACGATACGAATTACGAACAGAAATAAAAAGGTTTAAAATGTAAAAGGCAAAGCTTTCCTTACATAACTATAATTTAAAAAGTGGAAGGATTTAAACTAATCTCATCAATCAAACACTTCATTTACCTCTTTTTTGTGATTTACATTAGGTACTTTCAATTGAAATCGCTGAAAATAATTACTCGCGCTTGTAACAGAAACCAATGTTTTTTGCTCGCCTGTCAATTATAAAAACGTAAAACACTTTTTCATCCGAATGTACAACTTTGAGAATTAATTATATTCATTGTACGATAATGTAAAGAGGTTTGGGAGCAACCAAAGTCCGGATTTCGCACGACCTTTAATTTTTTTAGAACAACTGTTTTACGTTATTTTACCGTTAACAAAATGTATTGTGTTTTATTTATCATTCTCTCTCAAATTCTATGATTGATGGTGTAGTTTATTGGACGTGATATTAGAAAGATATCGTGGGTTCAAAATCCCAACCAGGACTTTTATCCTGTTTAAATAAATTAGTGGGTTTTTGCCCAAAAAGTGACGTCTATCCAATCAATGCTTATTTTTCAAACTGATCAGCATCAGCACCAGACAAAAGCGGTATCTTAGAAGAGCATCAAATGGTCCTTCGAACCGGATTAAGTACCCAAATTACTCGAATATTCATAACGTAACAATTTTTTTATTATACCTAGATAAAGTTTACTTAATATTCAGTATAAGATACTTGAATATTTAGGTGAAAGTGTCAATCTTGATAACAAATAAAGGTAACCTGCAACGCATTAAATCGAATTTTAAAAGTCGTGACGCACGCAAACGATACTCTTACTGGAAACAATAAATATTATCGTCTTCTCCGAGTCAATTTCTATAACAGAGATAAAGATAATTTTTACTAACTACTTGAGTAAGGTTCACAACATATTCAATAATTTGTATATAATGTTTTAAGTTTTACATTTTCAGTAAAAAAATTTGAAACAGAATTCAACAGAGTCGGTTCACAGATAGGTAAATATAATAAGAACAGTTAAGTTAAATATCTTATTTCCTTTTAAACGTAGAGAGAGTCGCACCGACAAAACCAGTTAATGGACCAAATTATGTTCCATCAAGATGTCCCGGATATAAAATAAAACTGCCTACGTAAATTCCCGCCAACGTTCGCAAAACGGGACGGAGGAAATCGCATCACGCGGCTTTACGAGACGCGACTGCAGTTCCTATAACTACGAAATGCACCCAGACATTTGTATAGGACACCACCCCACCCCCTCTTTAGACCTAACAAAGACTATAGATAGGCAATCCTATAACGCAGGCTCAGGCTGCACGTACTACCGAACCTTTGATAACAAAACGCATTAAATCGCTAATAAAAAAAATAATCACTTACTTTTTTAGGTCCGTTTTGGACGATGGTCTCGTATTCCAAGCCTTCCATGGATGTCATTTTCTCTCACAAATTATTAAATAATCACAGAAAAATATGCACTACAAAAATTACGAAAATTTTTGGTATTTTTTCACTGGTCGATTTAACTAGTTCTGGAGCAGCGCAATATTCAAATATGAAGCCGGCACTGAGAATTTTATATCAAATCACTTTCTCCATTAAAGATTTTGACGGGAATTAGGTAAATGAATAAAATTGTATGATGTGCCGCCGGCCGGCGCGGGTGCAATAACCAATATCACACGCCCACAGCCTCCCTCGCTCTCGAGCTAGTCTCCTCCAGCGCCGTAAATTCATACAAAGATACCTATAGAAAGTAGGTATGAAATACCTACAGTTTCGCTGGATCAAGTGCGGTCTGTATGCGACGAATTTGTAGTCAAGCAAACAAACAATGTTTTATACAGATAACGAAACGCGACGAAACGCCATATTACGTAGAATACGTTCCGTTTCACTCAAAATTTTAAAAGATAGATCTTGATCAGTCTGTAAATTAAAAAGTGAAAATGTCAATGTCAAATAATGGTTGTTTGTCAACATTGCATGCTGCGAGCGAAATATTATTTTTGCTAATTTCCTGATGTTTAAGTGAAATAATTATTGTCACTTATTATCATGGCTGATACTAAAAATATAAGGTAAATATCGCTGGATTTTAAATGGGTACAACACTATATATTTCGTGAAGTTTTCAGGTTAAGTTTGAATAATAATTTAATGATTATTTTATCGTTTTTTCAGTATTAAAATTGAAGAGGACTTCAAACTCTTGAAACAAGGAGCTGAGGCGAAGATTTACACGTGCTCTTACCTTGGAATGCCCGCAGTCGTGAAGGAGAGATTTCAAAAGAAGTACAGACATCCCGATTTGGACTCTTCCATAACTAAAGACAGGATAAAAAATGAGGCCCGATCCATAGCGCGCTGTAAAAACGTTGGTGTAAGGACGCCATGCCTGTATTTAGTAGATTTGGAACGCCGTCGTATCTACATGGAATACTTTACTCAAAGCATGACCGTAAAAGATTACTTAATAAACATTGTTAAAAATGACAAAGGCGAAGCAAAAGAAGAGTCTATAAAACTACTTAAAACTCTGACAACCAAGATTGGGATAGTACTGAGAAGATTGCACGATTACAACATAATCCATGGTGATTTAACTACTTCAAACATGTTACTTGTTCCAAAGGACATAACGGACAATGTGAAATGGAACGAAATTGAGTCTTTAGAATTAGTCCTCATTGATTTCGGGCTGTCGTATGTTGATTCGACCGCAGAAGACAAAGGGGTGGACTTGTATGTCCTTGAACGAGCTTTGATCAGTACACATAACGATTATCCCGACCTATTTGAAGACATAATGAAAGGATACAAACGTTTTAATGAAGGTGGTATTGCAGAGACTTTGGTTAAGTTTGAGGAAGTCAGAGCTAGAGGAAGAAAGAGGACTATGGTGGGATAGTCTGTTTTGGAATCTATTTAATAACTTAAGATTTAAAGTGACTTTGTTATGCTGCATTTATTTATGAAATGAAGAATTAAAAGTTTATACAGCTAATAAACAATTTGCATGACAAACATTTTTTAAATCTATCCTATCTACATGAGTGTCTGCTGAGAGACAAGGAAATCAACAAGAAAACCTATTTATTTGAATAAATGTTACTATTACAATTTTGTTAGAAACATAATGTCCGAACATACAGAACACCAGATTAATGCTATATACTTACAAGTAATAAACAGCAAAGGACTACACAACAGACATAACTAAAATAAAAGAAGAATGTACTCATCAAGGTTTAATATTAACAACTTATTAATAACGCTACTAAGTATAACTACAGACTAAATGCTCATTCTTTCACGCTTTGGCCGCTATGCTCTCTTGCTCTTGCTGGTTCGTTTCATCCTTGTCTCCTGTGAAGTTAATAGGATTCCTAGCAGGATTCTGTAAAAAAATAAACATATCAATAAAAAACCAAATGGAATTTGTTACCACCATGTTTTCGCCATCTTACAGGCTGGTATACCATTGAATAGAATACCACTTTGTATTGCATCCATTGTCATGGCAATCAGGGATCTTTTTCTTACCATCAGGCTAAGTCGAGCCAATATATTGTTTTTCGTTTTCTGTAATAGCATGTTTTACAGAAAAAAAACAATTATAACTAACTGAAATGGACTCACAGTTCAGGAAACAGGCTGATGGTAAGTGATAACCACTTGCAGATGCGTTGCCTGCCTTTTAAAAACCTATATAAACCCTCACCAACTGAGCTCTGGAGGCCTTACCCATCGGTGGAAACATAGTAAAGCAGTTATGAATTTATTTATTTATAAAAACTTTATTGACCACACTAGTAAGTAAGGTACAAAAGGCGGACTTAACGCTAAAAGCATTCTCTACCAGTCAACCTTTAGAAAAATGAAATGTCTGTATGCGGTAGTGAGCAAACCAAAACATAATTTAAAAAGATAATTAAATTACTATAGCATAAGATAATCAGATAATGCTGTTTTACTGTGGTCCACTATCAGAAAACATGTTTAAGTAACAAATTAATGTACTTACCAGTTTCTTAGCTCTATCGGTAAGGATGCTGAATGCAAAGTGATTCAATTTGATTGTCCTGGGCAGACCGACTCCTTGGAATCTGTACAATTGTTTCACATCACTGTCGGGTGATCCTGAAACATAAATCATTAATATCAATATGCTTGCTGTGAAAATACATTATAATGAAGAATTGAACAGCCACACAACTGAGATTTAATTATTTTCGTTTTATATGGTGGATTTTTCTGACCTCCTGTTTTTATGAAATTTCCTGTTATTTTAAGAATTACTTTTAGCATTATTATACACCGCACATTCATCAAGTCTTTTGCATTTTATATTCATTATTATATTATTCCAAAGCTCATACATCATCATAGGTATATTGTCTTATGAAATAGTTCCATATTCTATTTCATAGTAAATTAAATCGATCTAAATCAATATGTATTTCAAGGCAATAATTTCCACAAGCTGTTTTAACGATTTTCCTTCTTATCACTTCAGAATAGTGTCGATTTTCCTTTGAAGGCAAACTGTCACCAGAATCATCTTATCTAAAATAGACTATACCAAACTACTGCATTCTACTCACCAGTAAGCTTGTGTACAGATGTAATTGAAACCCTTCCAATCTGTCCAGAATGGCTGATCATCGGCCCTTTGGAGATGTCTACGTGATTGCCGGCTCTGTATAAAGTCACTTTGCCTGGAAATAGAATAAGTATTGAAAAGATGGAATACCCAAAATAAATATCTCACAACATCACATACATTGATCTGACTCCGAGTTAAGTAGCTTAAGCACTTGTGTTACAGATATCAGAATCAACAGTGGTATGACGAATATACTTAAAAAGAAACATACAGATGACACCCAGACCAGGACAAATGGACATGTTCATGCACACAAATATTTTTTCTGTGCGGGAATCGAACCCGCGGCCTGTTGGTCTAGTTGTCAACTTCTTGACCAGTTCACATGACGGGTCGTGAACAAGTTATAGTAGGGGAGCCCAAGCTGGGATTGCAATGCCACCGACACGCCTTGGATGTTCCGCATGTTTTTGTACGGCGGCATTGCTAAGAGCATCAAGAAAATTTGGCATTCTATGTGTTAAACATTTACCATCACACAAACATCTGCCCCTAGCGGGATTCGAACACGCGACCCTTGATTTTGTAGCCAGGGCTTCTAACCACTAAACCAACAATCCTGTCAATTACATTAAAAGGTGTAACCAACCAACCATTAGCCCGAGCAATGCTCGGTATCTGCTGAGTCTTATGCCGGTTCTCACTGAACATCTCCAAAGCCAGTTCCTCGCCCACCTCCAGCCGTTCCAGCATCATGTTCTTCCTCGCCAGCTTGAAGTACTCCGCGCTGAGGGTGTAGAGTTCCTGGTAGGACGGCTTCCAGTCCGGTAAGGTGGGGAGTTCGATGTCGTAGATAAAGGAGCCGCTGCGGACTAGAGAGATTAACGCGTTATGTTTAACATTCTCAAAAGGAGTAGAAATACACGTTTCTGTATTATAATTTTGGGCGATGCCCCGTTCACCCACTGGATTCGCCAACTGGCGGGTGGAGGGGTATCTTTAGATTTTTGTCGGTGCCCGTCCACTCACCGCGTCAATGAATACCGATTTATATTGTTGATAATTAAAGAAATCTGGAGTAACACCTACCAGTGGGTAAATCCAGTGGGGTTAGTGGGCCATCGCCCAAAATTTTGTTATAAATAAGTAAAACAACCCTTATTGTCTAATTTTAGATATTTTTGATTAACAAACACCCACATGCATGACTGAACAGTCTTAAAGATACCCAGGAAGGCAACTCATATGAATTTAAGTTTACTGTACTAAATTACAAATCTATCTTTTCCCAACTTACTATCAGGTCCGGGGAAGCTGTGTAGTGCCACTGGCACTGTGTCCTTAAATGCAACCGTTGCACATGCGCCGAGCATAAATGAGCATGTCCTCCAAAACGCCTTGTTCACTTGCTGCGGTTCAGCCACCATGTAGTTTTGTAACTAGAAATAGAATTTAAATTATGAAATGTAAGTATTTGTAAGTGGGTATCTTAGTAGTAGTTTTCTTTAGTTATTTTTTCTGTATTTCATTCAGGTAATTAAAGTTTGTATAGATAGTTAACTATTTATTTTATAAACAACATTTAACTATTACTATTTGTAATGTTTTCACTTATTTTTATGTAATTTACCTGTAAGGATGTATTTTTGTTGAAATAAATAATAGTAAATAAAATATAGGTATATTTCCATCAATATCTGAATCATTAAAGTAATTTTATTATGATGAAAAGAGAAAAAAACGTAATCAAGTAAGGAACGGTGACATTTTACTTATCACCATGCATTTGATAGTTCAACAAAACTTATAAATAATTACAATAAAGCCTTACTTCAAGTGTGCAGTTCTCTGTAAGTGGCCTGTGCATATCCCAATAGACGGTGCCATCGATCAGAGCCAACGCACTTGTCTCTACATGCCATTCGCTAAAATCTGTAACAAATTAGCTCTTACAAGTTAAAACTGGAAAATTATCATACGCATAGAAATAAGGTATACAATTTTACAATACTTGATTCAGTTCTAGTAGTAAGGTTATTATACGATATGATATATATGTGGAAATTATATTAAATCAATCCATGAAAAAAATATGCTCTTTATTTTGGCTGTTAAATTGGGGTAATGGAATAGTTATTGTGCAGGTAAGGAATCAATAGGAATGAAAACTCATAGCTTTTTCTGCACATTGTCTTGTCATAACTGATCTTTTATATAATTATTTCATTAATAACTTACGTCTCGCGCAATCGTAAGGGGTAGAAATATTTTTATTCATAACAAGTGTACAGTCTTTTGGTAATCCCTTATAATGTACTTCTATCTTCTCAATTCTACCAACTTTTTCATTCTGACGCTTCTTCTCTAGCGTAAATAGATGATTACGGCGCTCAATAGCCTCTTGAGTACTTAGAAATCCTGAAAGAATCATAATAATGTTATGTTTATTTTGTAGTAAGACGATTGTAAGTAAAAACAAGATATTGTGAATTTTACTTACTAGACAGAGGTAAAACTCTATTCTGTTGATTGTGAAACACATTTTTAGATAAGCATAAGATGTGACGCTTCATTTTTACTGTAATAATTTTAATTTCAAAATGGAATAAATGATTTTTAGGTTATGCGCAAAGTGAGAGTTTTTGACATTTTACTTTTTAATAAAAAAAAAGCCCTGCACCGTTGTAGCTTTGGAGTTTGGCATTATAATTTCGATGGTTATAATGTCAAAGGGCTTAAAGGACAAATCGCCACTTTTCAGGAGAGCCAAAAAACAAAAAAAGTAGAAAAATTAACACAACTTTTTTGTCTTTAAAGCTATCGCTTTCGCTTAAAGACCATTGATTTTGTTTTTTCAAGCCGAACTGTATGCGACCGTCTAATACATTCCAGATAGCGTAGTTTCTAAAATAGATGTCCTTTAAGAACTGTAATTTTAACATTTTGTCCTTTAAGCTTAACATTTTTTTTCTAGTAGTTGTCGACTATGGCTTAAAGGACTGCTCTTAAATGGTCCAAACATAATTTTGTCCCTTAAAACGTTTTTCGCTTTGAAATTGTAATAATTATTGAGAAGTTGAAATATACAAATAACAGCAATTTTTTAATGTTGTCATATATATAATTAATCATCATATTATAGAATAAACGCATTAAAAATGATATTTGCTAAGGCAGTATAGCTGTAAACTCAGTCCGAACTGAGTGGGACAGCGTAGAACTCCTTGCTTCATACATTTTTCTATGGAAGTGCAACAGTTTTAGCATGTCACATTCAGTTTTGACTCAGGTTATAGCAATACTGCCTTAGCTTATATCGTTTGGAATGCTCTCAAGAATATAAATTTCCATATTTGGTTGATGGACGCGAGCAAAACAGTAAAACGCCATACAAATATTGGATTTGTCTTCTTTTTCACAGATTCAATATGGGGCAATTGTGACAAATGAGAGGATAGAATAATATATTTTCTTTATTTCAAGCTATTTCTTGATATTGAAATATACATAAATATCAAAACTTCTAAAGTTAAATCTTGAATTGCAGGAAAAAAATATAGTATATATACATATCACACAAGTATATAAGTTATAATGATGGATAATACTCCCTCAGATGAAATATATATAAATTTAATATAAACTTCATACATTTCATTACACCATGGTCACTTAGAAGATGAAATATGACCTATAAAAATTTAGCTTAAAGGATACTAATTTAATACAACAGTAGCAGTAAATGTCCTTTAAGCCTTAAGAAAAATATTTTGCTAGGCTAGCTATGTCCTTTAAGCCTAACAGGTGCGACTAAAATTATACGTGTGTAGGCTGTAAAGGCCAGAAAACTATTGTTCTGTCCTTTAATCCAAAAGTGCAAAAATGGCTGATTTTTGACCGTGAATATCTTGCTCAATATTGGGAATAGAAAAACCTTATATATACCAATCGATAGAGCTCAAAAAGCTCTATAGGACTGCATCAAAAAGTCATTTTTGCCAAAATGTCCTTTAAGCCCTTTGACATTATAACCATCGATTTGTTCATGACCATTTTAATTTGTTCATGAATAGTTTTCTTATAATGTGAAGAATAATAATTGAGAGCGTCGTAATAAAGGGCACACGCATTCTTCTTGCTGTTTAGGATATTTTTTTAAGGAAATTAAACATTAAACAACAAATGGTTAACTAAAAATCTTATAGGAAAGAATTAAAACAAAGAACATTCTAATTAAGAATTTATTTAAGACGTCTTCTGCTTCTTTGCATCGGAAGGGCCTTCTCCTTCACCCTCCTCTCCATTCTGGAATATCGGCGTGGGCTGAGTCTTTTTATACGCTGGCGCTACCCAGAAGGGATTCTCTTCGGCCTCCTTAGCGTATTTCAAGATGGCTTCTCGCGGATCCTGCTCATCATCTACTCGCTTGCTCAACCCCAAATTCCTTATGACGAAGGAACTCAATGTACTGCCAGAAGCCGCTACTCTACCTCCTTGGCCAGAAGTTATAGGGAGATCAGGTCGCCTAGATTTGACTGGATCCAATCTATCTTTCTCCATCTTTTTCTTACTAGTTCTTAACTTCTCTTGCCTGAATAGAGGTAGCGCGTGTGGTGTAATGATCTGTTGTGAACTCATCACTTCGACTGAATGTTTCTTCCTATGTGTCTTGACTACACAGAGTTTAGCTCCGCGAAGACTTCTCTTCTGATCATAGTAGCATTTAACCACACCATTCCCGCAACCAACGAACAACTGATTCAACTTAGCATGCCAAATTGCTTTTATCACGTGAGACTTCGTAACCTCTATTTGCGATACTAGTTCAAACGTCTTTGTGTTGTAGAAAAGAAGTTTTCCTACATCCTGACCTCTTTGCAGTGATTCACCCGTAAATATCATTGTATCATCCGGACTGAAGGAGCAATCTGTCTGTTCGTACCTAGAAAATAAGTCTCCAAATACGTTGACGGGTTTTTTGAAGTTTCGTAAGTCCCATAGTTTTAGCGTCTCGTCGTTTCCTCTGCTTGCTAAGTACGAGCCGAGGTAAGAGTAGGCGATACTACATATTTCAGTTTGTTTCTGATGAGCGTCGCGAAGTAATGTCGTGGTGTTGACGAAGTTCTTACGATGGTCCCACATTTGTATGGAGCCGTCGAAACAGCCGCAAGCTACAGTATTCCCGTCTCTGGAGAAAGCGCAAGCTGTAGGGTTCGTTTTTAGGCCTCCTTGCTGTAAATAGAAAAGTGGACAAAAAATCATTTCAACTTTTAAACTTTTGCATTTTAAAAATTAATATCTAATAACGGGACTTAAATCCTGTGAATCAATATTACTGATATGTCTCTTTTTTTTGTATTTTTGGGATTTATATATATAAATAATTGTTTGTTATCTAATTGAAAATACTGATTTCTTATAAAAGTGAGACAAACTTCTTAGCTATCCATGGATTCTCCGGGTCCATCGCGTGGAAAAAAGACGAATGTCAGTCGGCACCTGGGACTTTTGAACCAGTGTGCAGGTTTAAGGGGCCCCTTTATAGTATACTAACTAACGATCACCTTCACCGATGACATTGCTCTCCCTTCCCAACCATATTTGGTACGAGCCGAGTAAAGCGGTATTAGTTGCTCTTTACAGTATGGAGCTAATAAGATCATGGTAATCCTAAGTCCTTCAGTAGGTTGTAGAGAGATTTCGCTGGTATACCTCTCGCACCCAGTTTCACAGCATACAACCGTGCTGTATAACCATTTTTAGTTATCTCGTTGGTTATGTCATAAAACTTATTTGTTTAAATTAATAAGCAATTTAGTAACGGACAATGTTTTGATGCATACTGTCGTTAAACCATACCTGGCGTGGTTTGATAACAGCCTTGTGTTGTTTCGGGTTCTCCGTCAGCCAGAGCCGGAGCGTGCCATCTTGTGAGCAAGTCATGAACTCCTCACGCACTTGGGGATGCCAACAGCCGCTGTTGAGAGCTGCTGTGTGCCCTTTTGTTCTGTAATAAGAGATATTATACTTAGGATAATATAGAAAATCAGTGTTGGGGTACATTTTAAAATATGTATATAATAATCTCTACTTTTACTTGTTTGCCCGCATCACGGACTTCTCACAAACACATTTTCAGTCTCATTTAATATGTTAGACATTGAATTACATGGACATTTGCATAATAAAATGACATGATAATTAATTGTTTACAAAATTACAAACAGCGTAATACACATATTTTTCTTATCTATTATTTATTTTATTTATGATCTGCCCTAGAATGTATGTGTCTGAGTATTCAAAAAAATAATTTCTCTTGTAGTGTATGTCACACCTCCCTATATATTAGCCTGCATGCTTTATTAATAAGGCAGTCATTATACGGACGTTGCGCATAAAGGAACTCTTTTATTCCGCTCCCGAAGCCTGCACATTGCATGGCGACCCTGTCAGGATGCTTCTATCAATCTATTCAGGAAGAAAAAAAAACGCTTCACTGTAATAACCAGGCTCTTCAAATCCTGGATCATGGTCAAAAGGGGACCCCGCACAAAAACGGGATAAGCGCAAGGAAGAAGAACGAAGCAAGGGGTATTCTCTTTCTTACCTAGCCATATCAGCAATGTACTGGTCACCCTTAACACACTCCAATACTTCGAAGCCATCTCGATCAAGCACCTTCGCTTGAGCGGACCCGCTGACGACAAGAATGGAGTCTCCCGTTGTCGAGTACTGGAGAGCTTTGATAGGATGGTTCTCGCACGGTTGTAAGGTCCTGAAGGAACGCATAGATGCATCCATGCCTGAAGAATAATAGTTATTTTGGTTATGGACAGTTCAAAAAGGAACCAAATGATTAAGGTAGTTATTGGAAAATAGAATTTATTGCAATGTATTAGAAATTTCTTACATGTTTAGTTCCATTACCTAGTTTTGCTAACCAATGACGCAAGACAATCAAATCCTTTCATAAAAAAAAGACCAGATGTTCAAGTTGGGATAAAAGAATTTGTTAATCTTTGAATACTATATCTATGAAATTAAGTAATATTAAATAATAGTTCTTTTACATAATTTAATAATATGTTTTACATAATTTACTAACCAGCAAAGTCCCAGAAAGAGACTTCATAGTCTACGGAGCCTGTTGCCAATCTAGCCCCAGAAGGGTCCACGGCCAACGCTACCACAGCCTTGGTGCCATGCAGCATTTCCACCTGAAATGAGAAGAATATAACATCATCATCATCATCATCATCAGCCTTTAAAAATGATCCCACTGCAGGGTATAGGCCTCCTCCAAGGAATGCCAGTCGCGATGAGAAGAATATATTACATCAATTATTTATCTTGCAGGGCTTAAAATTCTAATTTCAATTAAAACAATTAAACTCATACTTTTGCATAACCAAAGCATCAAAATTTTGTCATTTTTACCATTGCAGTTTAGACTAAAGCACATTAACATTAAAGTAAGGACTAACATAAATAGTTTAAGTTTTACTTAAAACTTTCGTGTTGCATTACTATTAGATACTATAAAGGGGCCCCTTAAACCTACACGCTGGGTCGCAAGTCCCAGGTGCCGACTGACATTCCTCTCTGTTCCACGCGATGGACCCGGCACCCGCACGGAGAATCCATGGATAGCTAAGAAGTTCGTCTCATTAAACGGGACTAAGTGCTTCTGACCATGGCTGCAGCATTGTAGCCAAAACGTCAAGCAGTAAGAATGCGAGTACTTTAAAAATTAATATCACATTAAGTCCCGTTTCCTATCATCTAATAACATTAATATTTACAAAACACATTTTTTAAACATGCAAATAATGAGAGAATACTTTACCTCATGAGTATTTGGAATCCTTTTCTCCAGTGTCATTTCTTCATCATCAGACCCAGCACTGTCATCATCATCATCACTGTCCTCATCACTGTCTTTTTCTTTATTCTTATCCTGACCACTTTTCAAGTTTGTGGGAATTGGAGGCCCAATTAACTCTTCATCTTTACCCAGATTCGGTGGAGGTAAAGGTCCTATCACTTCATAATCATCATCATCACCAACAGCAGGTTGTGATGTGCTAACTTGGCTCTCAGCTTCCGCCTCGAGTTTTCTCTTAGCTGCTTCTTGAGCAGTTTTCTTTGCTTCCTGAACTAAGGCCTCTACATCAAAATTCTTGGCCTTTTTACCAAAGTTTTTGATACCCATGACTTGGTGGACATGCTGGTTCTCCAAGTCGTCAGCAATTTCCTCTATTTCCTTGTGTTCTTGGATGGGTGTGCGGCCGAATGTGCCGAATCCAGACGTTGACGATACATCTTCATTTTCTTGAGGTTTTTTCACATTCAGTGAAATTTTACCGAAGGATATGCCTTTTTTATTCATTGTTGTATAGTTTACTCTTTTGTATTATAATCGATTTATAATAAGTAGTTTATAAATAATTCTACTGTAGTTATGTTTTGATAGGACTTGTTTGCGTAGACTGATTCATTTAACACTTTAAAATTTTAGATTGATCTTTAGCATTTTATTAAGCTTATATCTTTAAGATACCTTATTCTAAAGTAATTAATTTGTAATTAACAATTTTTTTAAATCTTAAATTAATTTAATCGGTCGCAAAATAAAACACAGATTTCAGATTTCATCGATTTTGGCTTCACGTCACTGTCACTGTCAAGCAGACAGACAGCCGCTTTTTTCTTCTTGGATTTTGGCAATATAGGAATGGAAATCATAAGTATGCTTTGCGTTTCTTCTGTGCTCAATGAGTTATTAAAATTAATGACTTATTTTGGTTAATAGGGTATTTTACACCATGTAAGAAAAAATATAAAAATGCATTTATGTGATAGATTTTGAACAAAATAAATAAAAAAACGTTGATATCTCACCAAAATCATATGCGTAAATTTAATAATTTAATTTTAAAGATCGACATTTTTAATCTGTTTTAAAAGTGTCAAAAACAGCAAACGCCATTTTAGAATCCGATATGACGTCACACCGATAGCACTGCGTTACAAACGAAAACAAAAATGAAGTACCCTCTTTGAAATGTCACGTTTTCCTATTTATTCCTATCGTTTAGTAAGAATACATTATTTTTTTCTTACCATGACGTCTCATTTTTTTTCCATAAGGATATGACAAATAATGCTAGAAATTAAAATTTTCAAACATAATAAGAAAATCTAATAAAATGTACTGGATTTTTTTTATTAATCTTGTTTATTTTTTATCTTTTTGGTGTAAATAGTACAAAAAAAATCAATACACACAATTTTAACCCGGAACACCTTTAATTTTAACTTTGTCTTTTGTGTTTTGAAGTATCTTCTCGTTTTAGATGTCAACGGTAAACGCCTAGCATATTTGTGTCCCAACGGCCTTGAAATCGTTTTTCAAGTTTCTTTATATCTTGGTGGAACCTCTCGCCCTGCTCATCACTGACAGCACCAAGATTAGATGAAAAAAAAGAAAAGTGGGAATGAAGAAAGTGAATTTTTAAAGACATCCTACAACCCAGCTTTTCATATGCTCTTAACATGTTTTCAACTAGCTGTTCGGCCTTATGGTTCCCTAAAAACTATTTTACAACTGTTTTCAGTGATAACCAAGCATCAAGTTCCTTTTCAGTAAGCTTTTTGTCAAAGTTCAGGTCTTTCATCAATGTGCGTATTTGTGGTCCCACGCATAGGGTAAGTTCGCCTGTTCGCGTCCATCGCCCGGTTCGCGTCCACTTTTACTTTAAATCCTCAAAAATAAGTAAACTGCTACATCAATCAAACGAAAAATCATTACCACTTATACCTGTATGTTTAATAGGCTAGCACATATAAACAAAAGGTCCGTACGTCAAACCAAAATAAAATGAAAAAATAATTTGTCCTTGCTGTTCAACAAAAAATGCGCGAACGCGGGATTTTAAGAAAAAAAATAGTGTGCAGCGGCGCGTTCGATGGTAAGTGTTTTTTTGTTTTATATGTATTTTGGGAAACTTAAATATTTTAAAACTTTTATAATGAAAAGAGGAATAATATTAATTAATATTTTTTTTATGTTTTTTATATTTAAGTAATAAAATAAGGTGGACGCGAATTACTACATCAAATTTTCAAAATTTCCACTTTGCGTCCGGGTGGACGCATACTATAAACATAATAGACCAAATTGCGTCCACGATGTATTTTTGTTTAAAACAATTGACTTTCTTGTAAAAAAAGTTTAAATGCTTACATTCTTAAAAGAAAAGTGAATATAATTTCTTTATCACTTATTTTGTCTTCTTTTTGATTTTCTGGCAGTTAGCGCGACGTTGGTTCTTTGGTGTCCTTAGACGACGAAAGAATTCTCCCATTAGAAGATATTGATCAAACCAATATTAAGTGATGAAAAGGAAACTCTCGCGAAGGAACTTTCTCCAGAAATTCCTTTGACTTCAATACTTCATCATCAGCACCAACTGTATCGCTACCATCTTTTATACCCTCAGAGTCTTTATATCAACCATTTTCAGCCACTACACAAAAAGGAACCACTGATTAATTTAAACACCACCTGATGCTGACCAGCTGACCTGAATTTTTAACAATTCCGGAAAACATAATCCCAGTACTCCAGCAACCATACCTTCTGCTGCATGAAAAAGTAGGTATTAGGAAAGAAAAGCAGGAAGCGCATTATTATTAACCAATGATCTTAGATTAAAATTAGGATTCGTCCATTGCTGTGGATGGGTGGAGGGGGTCCTTAAAAAAATCACGAAATTTCACAAGGGGGGAGGGGGCGTAGTAATATAAGTATTATGTTTATTTTGTTTCCGGCAAATATGTTGTGATGTGAAGACATTATTAATAAAATTATGTTCATCTAGTGTTGTAGCGTGGGGAGGGGGGAGGGTTCTTAAAGCTCATGTATCACAATGGGGAGGGGTGTCAAAAATGGCCAAAAAATACATCACATAATAAATGGACGGCCCCTTAACATACATGTTATCTAAGTTTAAGTTCAATCATTGTTGAGAATTAATTATTTAAAGTGATTACAATGTTAATTTTTAATTAAGATTTATATTCTTAAATATAGACACTGATAGAATACAATCTTTCTTTTAATTTTTCTTCATATCACCTCTATAATCCTTTACTAAACTGGTGGACGCAAACTGGTCCATGGGTGGACGCAATCTGGATTTTCGTGGACGCAAACTGGGAAAACGCCAAATTCCGATATTTAATTTTTTTTTTAAATAAATACATAGTGTTTTAAGCAAATTTGAAAGTTAATCTTAAAATAGACTATATAATGAACTCATTAAATAATTTTGAGGTAGATACTAGTGCTGGGTTATTTTTATTTTCGCCGTCAAACTTGGGAACTGCACTAAATGGACGCAAACAGGCGAAATGACCCTATCCCTTCTTTAAGTTTTGCATCACTTAACTTTGAAAATATCGTCTTCAAATATAAAAATCCATCTCCCTCCTTGTTCCACGTATGGCAGTCATGCAAAAGTAGCAATCATTATAATGATTACTAGGTTCACGCCATAAAGCCAATACGGCAAATGGCATTGACGTTTTGTAACCATTTATTAACCAAGATATGAGAGTAGCATAGCACGAAACACAAAAAAACTTTGGTATCCATGGTTTATATTGATTAATATCCCGTCCAAAATAAAATAAATATGCACTTTACACTTTTTCAGAAATATGTTTTGTTTGTGATTTCACAATATACTGTCCACAAATGTAACAAAACTTATTTGGTTCATTTTTGCAGTTGCGATGGCCACTTCGTTCAGTATTCATGCTGGATTTAAAATATATATGTTTAAAGATATCAAGGTTATCGAAAAGAAACCATTTATGAATAAAACAAAACAATAAAAAAGTATAACACATCGAAAACCTCAGCTGTTTCTCATATGTCCGAAGTAAGGGTAGTTAAAATAATGATTGACATGTACCTCGAAAACTAGACGTGATGGATACCGCATCTATTTGGAACATTTTATCTGTGACTCATTACCTATTCATTTCAGCTATCAGTTTAACGGGTACCAAAATCGTGTAACGCAGTGTAGTTTTTATGACTAATGTTGGTACGTTTTGTTAACTATTTCACTAACCGAGTGAAACGTCATGGCGGCTAGCGTTTTCGCACGTCAATGTCAATTCCTAATTTTAAACATAAATTTAGACCGTTTATCGGTATTTAAAAATCAAAATAAAATATTTGGTAGTATATTACGGCACAAAGATTGATTTTAAGCAGTTTTCAAAAATTGGTGTAATACCCTATTAAACTTGATCCCATACATTTTTCTTAAATGAATACATAGCCGCTTTTATTTTATTGTTTCTGTTAGATTTTGTTGCATGGTAACTTTCACTTCAGATGATTTTGGCGTTTATTGTTTGACGGCTTCCTTCCTTTTACGGCAGATTTGTTTTTTGAAAAACAAACAAATAAATATTTTTTCATAAGAAATAGCCGTTGCAAGGTAAGACTCTCTATAATATCTCATAAAACTATACACGTGTCTGGAAATATTCGAGGAATGTTTCCTAATTATTTATTACATACCTACTGCTGGAGCTATTAAATTTGTTTTTCGCCGCTGTAATTGTTTCCCGGGACGAATGTTTAAAATTTCTTTGTGTTTAATCAAGAAAGTATTTAAGCTGCAGGTATTTAGGATTCCTTTGGTAGTCTGATTGTTTTTTTTAGTACGATTCTGTTAGCATAGCAAAGAGGGAGACGGTGTTTTTAATTTCAATTTTATCATTCTGTCGAAGGTAGTGACCGCAGGCGGTCGTCTTCAACATGATAAAAATCGCTGTTCTTTGCCTCTTCGTGGGCTCAACACTAGGATATATAGCTAAAGGTATGTTGTGTATTTACTAAATGTAATTTAATCTAAGTAGTACTTAATATTTTTTAATTTAATTAAGTTTCATTACTTAGTAGTATGAGAAAGAGCGGTTTTAATTAGGCATTAATTAATCGGGCTTACATGTATTGTATTATCTAGTAGTGTGGTTTTGTTTTGATTTTAATTGTTTGTTTCCGCAAATTATAATAATAATGATTGAAAACATCATTGAAGTGAGAATTCTGAAGTAAGTATTTTTAGTTATTCACTCAAATAAAATAGTACAATAATGAAATATTTTATTTAAGTTCCAGAAGTACTTGAAATTATCAAGTTAGCACTTAAATGTTTACATTAAAACAGTTTTTTTAAAGCCATTATCATTATTCAGAAATATATTATTATTATTTTTGAACAACCATTAAAAAAATAAGTGGTCAAAGAAAGATCCAGGTAATGTTTTCAGATTTTTTATGTAAAAGGGTTTTCTGACAATATCAATTATGCCTTCAGTTGTTTTTTCAACACAAAAAGGTTGATTGTTTAAAATAACAACACAATATTTGTTGTTTTTCCTTGTTATAGGTCATGTTGAGATAAGTAAATTTTATTTGTGTAACTATTAATTAAACCTGTATTGCCTGGTTAAGGCACATGTTTTCCAGAGTTATTGATACAGTTATTTACATAATATTTTTTTTACATTAAAAAATATTGTAGAAAAGGCGGACTTAATGCCTCATGGCATTCTCTACCAGTCAACCTTAGGGCAAATCAGAAAATGAAGAAGTTAGTGCTGATAAAATAAAATGACTATACATATACATATACAAACATGTTTACTTATCTAACCAAAGACCGTAATTAAGTTAACAAGATAAATTATTAATTAGAGTTCATGTTACAATTGTATTTCATCTGTTATCCTCCAGAGGGTTATCATAATGTTATTTGCGTGTGTATTATTTGTGTTAGATAAAAATAAGGTGATTCATTCATTATTTTGTTTTCGGGACACAACATGAGATAGGTATTACCAATAAGTGTGGAGGTCTGCTAATTCATGATACACTCATTTAGACTTGTTTATATGAAATTATATGTTAATGTTAGTAAATAATGCATTGATAGTAGCTTCAGTCTTGACATATTTCACCCGCGAATCCGACCTTAAAAAGGTCCCCCAGATATGTGTTCTGCAATATTATCATTATATAGAATAAAACAAAGTAGCATTTTTTTGTCTGTCCCTATGTATGCTTAAATCTTAAAAACTTCGCAGCCGCTTTTAATAGAGTTTTTTTTTTATCAAATAGAGTGATTCAAGAGGACAGTTAATGAAAAATATAATCTAAACCTAACTAACTCCCATGTGTTAAACTAAAATCCACGCGAACGAAGTCGCGGGCGGCCGCTAGTACTATAATAATATTATCCATACTAGCGTAAAGTGGCGTAGCAAAGTTGAATGTCCTCTATTTTACGAGTAAGTTCATTAATCCTCTTTCGGGTTTCGTGACCCCGTCAAATAAACTTCAGTCCTTGACAAAGAACGACAATAAATAGAACATTTTCTTTAGGGAGGAATAAAAGTGTTTGCTGTTTATCGTACCCGCTGGCTTAGAGGTTAGTGCCTCTGACCACAAAAATAGGGTCGTGTGTTTGAAAACCGCAGGTAGCGAATGTATGTCTGATGCAGCAATCGGAATTAGTAAAATGTACTGATAGGTTTTCAATTTTCATTGAGTATGTTTACAAGTTGCGAAGTAGACCGATGAAAAGTATTTTAATATTTATATTTGGTTCCTAGCATCTACGGTAAGCTTAAGCGTAGGAATCCACTAGGCTGAAATTACGCGACCGAAGTTTTTCTATTCAAAATTATGCGACGTGATTTCGGCACAGTGTACCTACAATCTCCCATTTAAAGGTATGTCATATCATGAAAATTTTCGGACGCCAAGACTCATTTTGGATCGCTGCGCTACTATAAACAGACAAACAAACATATAATTAATGAACACGACGGAACCTGTATTCAGCCGCGTAAATTCGGTCGCTTTTTTTCGCATAGTGTGTTCCTACACTTCATCTTAGTTTGGAGCTAGGCAATTGGTGTGTTAGTGTAAGGAATATTATGTAGCTTTTTACTATAGTATTTCGCTTTTTATAGATGCACCACCGCAGTGGAGTCCGGTGTACACAGTAAAAGGGCTTCTCAACATTCCCTACGCTGAGTTACAAGAACCCTTCTATGCTTGGTAAGTAATAAATATAAAGTTAAATTATTCGTCTTTGTAAGTTTACGCAATATACTCACTTTTTGAAAGAAAGACCATCTTGCATAGCAGGCTTTTCGCCGGCAAGATATTTATATACCAAGAGTCGCGGGTTCGAATCCCGCTAGGGGCAAATGTTTGTGTTATGAACATCTGCATTTGTACTCGAGTCATGGATGTACTCTCCACATAATAGTTTCATATTATGATGTAGGGAGGATGTACATTGTTTGTACACTACAGGTGAAATAATTTTAGGCGATCGTACGTGTTATGATTCAATAAAAATATCCGAGAATATTTAATACATAAAGTATAACAACAGGTGTGGGGGCATTGGCCTCATTGCCCACAGCATTGATAAATGAGAATGTTTTAAATTTAGGTATTTGCTGGTCACAATGTTCGCTAACCGGGGGTCATGTTCAGAACCCAATCTCAGTTTTTTGACCCTTTAACTCGCTTGGACTAACACACCAATTTCCTAGCCCCAAACTAAGCTCGAAGCTTGTGCTATGGATGCTTGGGAACGGATAGACATACTTCAATCCTACTACTATTATAAAGGCGAAAGTTTGTAAGTATGGATGTATGGATGTTTGTTACTCTTTCACGTAAAAACTACTGAATGGATTTGAATGAAACTTTACCACAATATAGCTTATACATCAGAATAACACATAGGATATTGGAAATCGAAATCCATGCGGACGGAGTCGCGGGCGGCCGCTAGTACTTTTATAAACATCCATGACTTAAGTACAAATGCTGATGTTCATCACATAAACATTTGCCCCTAGCGGAATTCAAGCCTGCGACCATTGGTTTTGTAGCCAGGATCTCTGACCACTAGACCAGCAAGCCATCCAAAAATCAATTACAAAGTTTGGTCTGTGTTTCTCGCTATTGTTTCATCTTAAATTATAGTTAAAATTGACTTTTGGTTTATGTTGTAATACCTACTTTTCCATTTCTAACTTCACAGGGCCATAATTAACTTTATAGGTATTCATCGTGTTTTATAAATAAATGTCGATGTTTTCATGCGATTCGATCTTGTTTTGAACCAACGAAATGGTTGTGGATAATTGAATATAATGGATGCTTGCTTTGCTTTCCCTAGAGATACGACTCCGTTTTTCTTTTATAAACTTTCCTATTTATGTTCGTATTAGAGTCAAATAACTCTTAACTCTCTATTATAAACACGATTGTTTGTACCATTGATATCATTGCGATGGACTATTTAAATAAACGTCTGCATTAGTTATCGGGCGACCCGACCCCGAGATAAAGTTCATACGTTATAAACATGAGTCTGTAAATACAATATCGTTGGCTTATTTATAAGAATGTTCAGAGATTTATTTGTTGTTATAATCCCTTGTGTCTGTTGATTTATGAGCTGATTCTTTGAATTGTGGTAGTCGACCAATTAAGCATCATCGTAGCCAGGTTTGGGCTAAGGGTGGGGCAGCAGTCAACCTATCTCCTCCCTCGGTATTTTTTTGTTTAATTAGGTACCTTATAGATCAGAGCTGGGGTGGGCAATCCCATGCAACTAAGCTAAATGTTAGTCTGTTGGCTACCGAATATTTTCAAGTACATACAGTTTGCACTCACTAATCCTTCATTCACACAATTGAGGAGACACAACCGTAGAGAGACAAAAAAGCGCCCCGCCTCACGAAGAAGGAAACCGCAGGGTTTTATTGGGAAGTGGTATAAGAATCCCGAGACCCACTCAAGGCTAGCTAGGTTAACAGTTATGGCGCATAAATGAGCTCTTCTAAGTCACTATAAACGAAGGGACAGAATGGACTTGGAGGGAGGGAATATAAATAAATATATCACCATTAAAACTTATTCACGTTATCCCTTATAGAATTTGCTTTATTTTTTAATCCATCAGTTTAAAACAAGTTGTCAACCTGTGCAAAGCCAGGATATGTAATTAATAAATGATAAATATTAAAGGGATATAGAAATATGCATAGGATAGATAATATCTAACATCTAGATTAATCGCTCGGGAATCACTGTATTAATTACAAGGCCAATGCAAGTTCAAACTGCATCAAACGCATCTGCAATTTGCGTGATCTGGAAACGTTATGCAATTCGCATCGTAACTGACACAACACAAAGGGTGTACGATTTACAAAACACGCTGATAGTATGAAATTACATATTATCTGTAGCAGCGTTCTGTGTTTTATTGTATACCATACTGTGGTCATACATAGATTTAAAAAACATATGTCCCGACATATCAATAAAATATGACGCCTTGTTGGCCTAATGGTATAAGTACCGGGCCGTGGTCTCGAGGTCCTGGATTCGATTCCTGGGTCGGGCAAAATTTGTGCAGATTTTTCTGAACACAGCCCAGGTTTTTGATCACCAACCCGCAATTGGCAAGCGTGCCGATTAAGCCAAAACCCATCTTTGTAACGAAAACATGATTCATATGCTAGAGGCCTTTGCCCTGCAGTGGGGAATTAATAGGCTGATACTTTAATTTAAGTCCCGGCAACTATGGCATTATTTCGATTGTCGTGTACGTTGGTTACTAAGGTTACTAAGTGATGTGAAGCGCTTCACATTATAGGCCCTGCATCAGAGCGGGTCGAAGTATGGCGAGAGTACGTAGTGATTTAAATATATGACTGCAGACACCAACCCATTTGCTCGGGGTGTGGTGGTGACTAATGGCATAGCCACGCTCCTGGTATAGGCCCACCACATAGGCGACCGAAACAGGAAGGACTGCTTCGGAAGGCACGTTAACCTATTAACCGCCGCAGTTGAATATAAGCAACTAATCATTTTCTAGCCTCTGGCGCCGCAGTTGTACATACGCAACTAAAATTTACGAAGTAAATTTCAAGCGGATTTTAATTTACGCGGCAGGAATTTAGGAACAATAATAAAGAACACCATTGCTATTTAAGGAATGTCTTTCTTTTTCCCCAAAATTATTAATGCAAAGTACCAAAAACTAAGCTATAACAATTTAATAAAACTCATCGCACGATGAAGGTTTTATCTTAAGCTGTACCGCCACAGTTGTAAAAATACAACAGTAGTGATGTTACACATAAACTTATTAATTACAGATTTAAGCCAACCTTAGTTTCATTTAATTATATTTACATAAATTAGGCATCAGAATGGAAAGTAATATAATAATTGTTGCTTTTTAATTGTATTTATAATTATAACATCCAAAACTTGGGATGATTTAAGGTAGATTCATATTGCAATTAACTAATCGGTTTTTTTTAAATTGATGTAAAGTAACAACCCTAGCACTTTAATGTTATCCAAGAAGTCTAGCGCCGGAGTTGCACATATTCAACCGCTTGTGACGTCACAAGCGAACTTATAATGATACTAGTGAGGGACATGTGTTTTATTTTGGCAAAAAATATTATGGAATTAGTGGGTACCTAGTTATTCGTAGAACGTAGACCGAAGTTATTCGTTGGGTATTGTGGTCGTGATTGAATCGCGAAATGTCGAGTGCCGAGGAATTAATCAGAAATTTAGAAGGGCATGATGGAGAGAAGAATTTGTGACCGATGATGAGTATTTTTTTTTTAATTTTATTTTGGATAAAAAACAATTGTACAATGCCACTTATAAATAAAATGTATCAAAAGGAATATAGGTAGTTATTGTACAACCAACCTTATTATCCACATAATAATAATTATTATTACACAGAGAAAAAGTGAAAGAGTAAAAGAGTTTGATGACCAGGAGGTATGTACTCTTTGATTTTGCCTGGAATTCTCAACATTTTTATTGTATTTTTTCAACAAATTACGTACAGTCCTTTATTATACATAATTATGAGCTAATCGAATATTTCAGGTCTACAAATTATAAATAACAATAGTATTCGTTAAGATAATAAAACCGATTACCGGTAATAATTCCACCCGCACGCACTATTCTCAGTGTTGTCTAAAATGTCAGCGCCGGGGTTGTATATATGCAACAATAGGGATTCCGAAAACGGTATTTT
Organism: Nomophila noctuella; assembly: GCA_958496325.1. Classification (NCBI taxonomy): domain Eukaryota; kingdom Metazoa; phylum Arthropoda; class Insecta; order Lepidoptera; family Crambidae; genus Nomophila; species Nomophila noctuella. Next base: position 3,370,371 of record OY292503.1, on the reverse strand, counting down.
GTAGAAATATCAACTGAACTCTAACTTGGCTATGGTAATGACTATGTGCCTAATTACAGGTATTTTGATAAGGGTAAGTTTAATATTTTTATCTATATGAGGCCAATGACTATAAAAACGTTAGAATTTCCCATAAAAGTGTGATTTTGCCATTAACATCTACTTTGCGGTAGTGAATGGCCCACAACACTATGGTTGACCTTGAAAATACGTGCTCGGCGCTAGGGGCACATTTTTTTGGAGGATTGCCTGGCGGGTAATAGGTTAAGCCATCGGTCCTGCGCCTCATCTCTCTACGGTCGTGTCAGACTGCTGTCCCACCGAACTAAGAGAGTGAGGGAATGGGGAGTGCACCTGTGCTTGCGCACTCACTTGTGTTCTTTAATATATCCTGCGTACCTGGCTGATCGTAAGATTGGCCGCCATGAACGATGATCGTCTGTAAACGGATGTAAAGCTTCAAATATTTATTTTTGCATAGAATAGGTGTTACATACAGGGTGTTACAAATAATGGTCGTGCGCTATTATGCTAAAATACATAAACAGGCAAAGTCAGTATTGAGAAATTCTTGGACACTAGAAGCAAGAAGCTGTCGGCCATTCACGCAGTTTGCTTATCATTAACTTTATTGATCCTTTATTGAACGGAGTAAAATCAGATAGCGCTTTGCGTCCAGGTCTTCGAAGTCGCGTACCTGCCTCTATACCTACCCTCCCCACTTAAGCTGCTGTGCTGGTTTATCCTGCCATTACGAGGACTCAATGCTTCACAGCTTTATATGTTGCTTCTGTACGAGTCCTATAAAGTGTAATGTTTCTATTACAGGTATGATAGTAAAAATGGCAAATCTCGCATCGATTACTATGGCGGAATGGTCAAGACTTATCAGCTCAGTTCGTCTGTGTTTCCACAATATGGGACGTCTATTAAGGTAAGCAAAATTTTAGTAAATGAGGGTGTTAGCGATTGAAAAATCCGCTAGGTAATTCGTGGGCGTGAGGTCTTATTGCAATGTCATTGGTGAATTTTGATATATCTGTCAATGTCATGTTGAAATTCACCAATCACATACCAGTTAGACCATAAGCCTACGTATAGCCGTCTAGCGGAGTTTTCGTTCGTGAAACCCTCATTGTAAGCAAACGACCTGACCTTACATAATATAGGCAGTAATTAGCAATTCGAATGCCTACTCCACTCAACTCAGTAAGCATGGTGTAGGACGATCTCAGGCCAAGATGGCTGATCATGGCTGGCTGGAGCTGGATGGTAGTTACCGAGGATCGGGCTATGTGGAGAGCCCTTGGAGTGGCCTATGTCCAGCAGTGGATTGCGAATGGCTGATGAAGACAGGGCCATCTTAATCTTTCACCTATTAGGGGCCCTGACCTGGGCAAATGGGCCTTCAAAACCTCTAATTTGGTATTCGTGGGATCGTGGGACCCTGGGCACGTGCCCATTGTGCCCATTAGGAAAGAGGGGTCTGAATGTTGCTTTACTTAAATATTGTTCTTGACATTTGTTCATTCTCTCTTGGAAAGTTACAAATGAAAAGCAGATTACTCAAATTATTTTGCATGTTACTCATAACTATGTACAGGTGAATAAATAACGGTAACCAGGTCACTTTATGAATCAGTGGTGTAAATTCTCTTGGAATTTATGACTAGTCTAATAGTACAGGTGCAAAATTGTTTACTTTTTTGTGGAGAGAATGCATTGTTTTTATATTAATCCTACACTTTATGTCATACAAACAATATCGGCTTTTTCAAACAAATGTGGTTTTTAACTTAGGTATTTAAAGAATAAAAATAAAATTTATCTGTGAAAAAACAAATTCTTGACGTTGGCAAAGAAAATCAAATCTGTGGAATATTCTAAAATTAATAAAAAAAAAACACCATTTCAAAAGTATTTTTATAAAAAATTACGATCTAGCCGAAATATTCCCTCAGTTTTTAGTAGTAGACATCTTACACGTCCATGTAAACTTTACCGGGTGGATCTACCCATGCACATTATGAAAAGTGGTCATATGACCCACGGACCAGCTTTTATGCAGGCGAGATGTCCCATAACCCTTCCTATACAGGTCATCACCAGACTGCAACAGGCTGATGATGACCTGTTTTGAAAAGAAAGTCAACGTCAAATAATACCCTCCGGCCGCATTCGGCCATGGCGGCCGATCTTACGATCAGCCAAATACGCAGGATATATTATAGTGCACAAGCGAGTGCGCAAGTACAAGTGCACAGGGAGTGCACCTGTACTTGCGCACTCACTCCTCACTCTCACTCTCCTCACTCTCATAATTCGGTGGGACAGCAATCTGACACGACCGTAGAGAGATCAGGCGCAGGACCAACGGCTTAACGTGCCTTCCTAAGCACGGAGGAGCTCGAGATGAAATTTTTCGGTCACCCATCCGATGACTGGCATCTGCGAACGTTGCTTAACTTTGGCAACCGCAGGCCGAGTGCGCTAACCACTGCGCCATCGAGCTCAAGTCAAATTGCTTATTGCAAAACCTTAATGTGAAGGGTGTTATAAAAATATATATGGACACAATTATGGACCCTGCTGGGCACGCAATACAATAAGGGCTAGGAGAGAGGAAACGCATTTATATACATACATACATATTTAATTTAACATAGAATCCAACTATTTTATTTCTACATACTAACTTATACAAATATCATTTAAACTCAAATAATACCATCCTACTATCCTACTACTATTATAAAGGCGAAAGTTTGTATTGTAAGGATGTATGGATGTGTGGATGTATGGATGTATGGATGTTTGTTACTCTTTCACGTAAAAACTACTGAATGGATTTGAATGAAACTTTACCACAATATAGCTTATACATCAGAATAACACATAGGATATTGGAAATCGAAATCCACGCGGACGAAGTCGCGGGCGGCCGCTAGTAACAACATAAACAAATACATAAAAATGTATAAATCCAACATTACTTAGTGTGACCTACATAAGTGTGGTCAATAAAATATTAATTTACACTATAATAACATTTCGCTATGAGGAAGGTCTTAAGAAGTGCCTATTCCCATTCCAGATAGCACCCGTGACGACGGAGACGGTCCTCAACCAGCAGACATGCCTCCAGGTTAACGGAAGTGATGAAATGCAAATCGACATTCAGGCGGTGTTGCCGAATATGACCGACTTTAAATATGTTGGTAAGTCGTACATACATCGTACACCTAGAATAAGAGAAGATCAACTCAAAACAAAAATGTATCCAGTCATTGGAGATTATGTAGTTTTAAACGCAGAATCTGGCTATGTCAAAAAGTTAGCTTACAATAATTTTGAGTTTCACTAGTCCTTTCCTAGGTCTGCGACATGTAAAAAGTACAGGCAATTTGCTATGAAGTAATGTAATTAGTAGAAGTATAGTAGGACATTTTGTACGTAAACTTTGTCAAGACCGAGTAAAAGAAAACAAAATAACTGTAAATATCTCCTGTGGAGTATCTTGACGTAGCACTTCGTAATTGTTGCGCTATGTTTCTGCTGGTAAGTAAAGTCGCCATTGCTCAGTTGGGGAGGGTCCGTACCCACCAGACCCCATGGTCTTAAAGGCTGGCAACGCATCGGCGATACCCCTGGTGTCGCGGATGTCCATGTGTGGCGGTGATTGCTTACCATCAGGCGACAGGCTAGCTCGTTTGTCGTCTCTGCCATAAAAATAAAGAATCACTAATTTGAAATTGGTTAACTTAGATTTTTTTGTATATGGTACCTACTGGATGATTTAAATACAATTTTGTATCAGCTTAAACTGAACCTATTTCTAGTCTGAGATGGTCATAACTTTTTATCCAACAGGCACAGAGACCATGCAAGACTCTGACGTGAGCAAATGGCGTATGGTGATGACGATTGGAGACAAAGTGAGCAAGTACACCATGTGGGTTAAATACAGGAAGACTCTGAGGGGCGACTCTATTCCTATTCCTGTTAGGTGAGTGAAGCATTTAATTTTATATTTTAGTAGCTTTTGCCCGCGGCTTCGCTCGCGTTAAATTTGGGGTAGCAGGGGTTCTAAAGTTGGGTACAGATAAAAAAAGTAACCTATGTTACTATCCATTCCTTCAATCACTTACAGATCACGTCATCTCGTCGCATCGTTTTGCCGTGAAGGAAAGACAAACAGACACACTTTCCCATTTATAATATTAGTATGGATGGATTAATTGTTATTTATAAGAAAACTGGCGGCCGCCCGCACCGGCCGCATGGATTTCAGATCCCTTTTTTTCGCAATAAAATGTAGCCTTTGATCTTTCTCAGAGTATAAACATTGTCTGTGTCAAATTTCATCAAAATGAGAGGTTTAAGCGGGAAAGCGTCTGACAGTCAGACAGAATTACTTTCAAATTAAAATATTATTAGTGATGAAAAATTTAGGTGGCTCAAGCGGGGATCGAACCCACTTTCCCGGATTACAAGAGGCGCTGAATTTATCTATGTTTATAATTTAAATAAAATATTTTCTTCTTCAGGTACGAGATGAAAGGCTACAACTCCCTACTCGGGTCTCACTACGATCACTACTACTTGGACTACAGTGACTACAACGTCGACGACATCGACCAAGACGTTTTCAAGGTTGACCCTGGTGAGTAGAATGCAATTAATAAATGGCAAAAATCTCGACATTTTTATAAATACTAAAACTGCTTGAGCAACCTTTACTTGTCCTATCTTAATTCTACAACAGACCCATCGAGTTTTTTAGTGATTTTTTTTTCTGATCTATTGGGCAAGCCTCAAACAGTGAGCCACAAACCTGACCAAAAATATAAAGTGCTAGTTTTTACCTGCGGTTTTAAACAGCGTTAACAAAATTTCTGTTTTATCCCATGGGAGCATTTAATCGGGATAAAAAGTATTCTATCACCCAAGTCAGCACATAATATGCCCTGTCTGTATACCAAATTTCATCAAAATCCGTTCAGTAGTTTCAGCTTCGTTGACGGACAAACAAACTTTCCGATTTATAATATTAGTAATTAAGGATGCCAGCCATTCGTAATACTTATTATCAGCCATCGTCTAACTGAACCAATGAGAGATTGAAATAACCCTTATCACCCAATGAGACTAACAATTTCCCAGGTATGCAATGCACATCGTTCCCTGGACCCGGACATAAGCACTACGCGACTTTCAACCCTATGAAGGAGTTCGTCCACCCCGGCGCCGACGAGCACGTGGTCGACGAGTTCGGCCGCTTCAAGAGCAAGCACGGCAAGATGTACGCCAGCGAAGTCGAGCACGAGAAGCGGCTGAACATCTTCAGGCAGAACTTGAGGTGAGATGAGTCTTGATTATTACATGATCGGGCTCGAAGGACCACATCCGGCTCGAAGGACCAAAATGTCTAGCTCAAGTAGGTACTGCGCCACTTTCAACCCTATGAAGGAGTTCGTCCACCCCGGCGCCGACGAGCACGTGGTCGACGAGTTCGGCCGCTTCAAGAGCAAGCACGGCAAGATGTACGCCAGCGAAGTCGAGCACGAGAAGCGGCTGAACATCTTCAGGCAGAACTTGAGGTGAGATGAGTCTTGATTATTACATGATCGGGCTCGAAGGACCACATCCGGCTCGAAGGACCAAAATGTCTAGCTCAAGTAGGTACTGCGCCACTTTCAACCCTATGAAGGAGTTCGTCCACCCCGGCGCCGACGAGCACGTGGTCGACGAGTTCGGCCGCTTCAAGAGCAAGCACGGCAAGATGTACGCCAGCGAAGTCGAGCACGAGAAGCGGCTGAACATCTTCAGGCAGAACTTGAGGTGAGATGAGTCTTGATTATTACATGATCGGGCTCGAAGGACCACATCCGGCTCGAAGGACCAAAATGTCTAGCTCAAGTAGGTACTGCGCCACTTTCAACCCGATGAAGGAGTTCGTCCACCCCGGCGCCGACGAGCACGTGGTCGACGAGTTCGGCCGCTTCAAGAGCAAGCACGGCAAGATGTACGCCAGCGAAGTCGAGCACGAGAAGCGGCTGAACATCTTCAGGCAGAACTTGAGGTGAGATGAGTCTTGATTATTACATGATCGGGCTCGAAGGACCACATCCGGCTCGAAGGACCAAAATGTCTAGCTCAAGTAGGTACTGCGCCACTTTCAACCCGATGAAGGAGTTCGTCCACCCCGGCGCCGACGAGCACGTGGTCGACGAGTTCGGCCGCTTCAAGAGCAAGCACGGCAAGATGTACGCCAGCGACGTGGAGCACGAGAAGCGGCTGAACATCTTCAGGCAGAACTTGAGGTGAGATGAGTGTTAATTGATCTGGATTGAGGGACCACATCCGGCTCGGAAGGACCATATCCGGCTCGAAGGACCATATCCGACTCGAAGGACCATATCTGGCTCGAAGGACCAACATGTTGTATGTAAGTTTCCAACGTACTGTACTGTGTCACTTTCAACCCTATGAAGGAGTTCGTCCACCCCGGCGCCGACGAGCACGTGGTCGACGAGTTCGGCCGCTTCAAGAGCAAGCACGGCAAGATGTACGCCAGCGAAGTCGAGCACGAGAAGCGGCTGAACATCTTCAGGCAGAACTTGAGGTGAGATGAGTCTTGATTATTACATGATCGGGCTCGAAGGACCACATCCGGCTCGAAGGACCAAAATGTCTAGCTCAAGTAGGTACTGCGCCACTTTCAACCCTATGAAGGAGTTCGTCCACCCCGGCGCCGACGAGCACGTGGTCGACGAGTTCGGCCGCTTCAAGAGCAAGCACGGCAAGATGTACGCCAGCGAAGTCGAGCACGAGAAGCGGCTGAACATCTTCAGGCAGAACTTGAGGTGAGATGAGTCTTGATTATTACATGATCGGGCTCGAAGGACCACATCCGGCTCGAAGGACCAAAATGTCTAGCTCAAGTAGGTACTGCGCCACTTTCAACCCTATGAAGGAGTTCGTCCACCCCGGCGCCGACGAGCACGTGGTCGACGAGTTCGGCCGCTTCAAGAGTAAGCACGGCAAGATGTACGCCAGCGAAGTCGAGCACGAGAAGCGGCTGAACATCTTCAGGCAGAACTTGAGGTGAGATTAGTGTTAATTGATCTGGATTGAGGGACCACATCCGGCTCGGAAGGACCATATCCGGCTCGAAGGACCAAATCCGGCTTGGAGGACCATATCCGGCTTGAAAAGACCATATCCGGCTCGAAGGACCAAAATGTCTAGCTCAAGTAGGTACTGCGCCACTATCAACCCGATGAAGGAGTTCGTCCACCCCGGCGCCGACGAGCACGTGGTCGACGAGTTCGGCCGCTTCAAGAGCAAGCACGGCAAGATGTACGCCAGCGACGTGGAGCACGAGAAGAGGATGAACATCTTCAGGCAGAACTTGAGGTGAGATCATATTGTTATGTCTGCTAAGGATGCGTCTTAATTGATCCGGCTCGGAAGGACCATATCCGGCTCGAAGGACCATATCCGGCTCGAAGGACCATATCTGGCTCGAAGGACCAACATGTCATATGTAAGTTTCATTACCTGGGTACAAGTACTGCTCCACTTTCAACCCGATGAAGGAGTTCGTCCACCCCGGCGCCGACGAGCACGTGGTCGACGAGTTCGGCCGCTTCAAGAGCAAGCACGGCAAGATGTACGCCAGCGGCGTGGAGTACGAGAAGAGGCTGAACATCTTCAGGCAGAACTTGAGGTGAGATAATATTGTTATGTCTGCTGAGAATGCGTCTTAATTGATCCGGCTCGGAAGGACCATATCCGGCTCGAAGGACCATATCCGGCTCGAAGGACCATATCCGGCTCGAAGGACCATATCCGGCTCGGAAGAACCATATCCGGCTCGACGGACCACATCCGGCTTAGAAGGACCATATCCGGCTCGAAGGACCAACATGTTATATGTAAGTTTCATGCCTGGGCACAAGTACTACGCCACTTTCAACCCGATGAAGGAGTTCGTGCACCCCGGCGCCGACGAGCACGTGGTCGACGAGTTCGGCCGCTTCAAGAGCAAGCACGGCAAGATGTACGCCAGCGACGTGGAGCACGAGAAGAGACTGAACATCTTCAGGCAGAACTTGAGGTGAGATTAATTGATCCGGCTCGAAGGACCACATCCGGTTAGGAAGGACCATATCCGGCTCGGAATGACCATATCCGGCTCGAAGGACTACATCCGGCTCGGAAGGACCTGTCCGGCTCGAAGGAAGAAAATGTCGTTTGTAAGTTTCGTTGTCCTATGAAGGAGTTCATCCACTCCGGCAACGACGAGCACTTTATCAGGCCTAACTTGAGGTTATGGTGTGTCAAAGTACTTTATCCGGCTCGAAGGACCGCATCCGCATTGTACGGGAAAGCACGTCATTGCATTGGGAGTGATGTTAGTAATACTGTGCAAAGTACATGGGACGTCTGAAGGGACAACACTCCTGGGCACCGATTGCGGACGCCCAAGATTAAGGCTTACACTTAGTTCAAATCAATAAAAATCTTAGCCAAAATCTTCAGCAATACTGATCTACAACCTTATACTACTATAACCTTATACTATCCGTGCGATCTACAACCTTAGACCTCGTGACTCACTTAGGGATGTATTCAAAGAAATTAATATTTTAACAGTACCTTCTCAGTACATATTTGATTGTATTTTATATAATTCGAAAGTATAATGAACATTTTCTTAAAAAATCGGATACTCACAAATTCAATATATACAAGAAATAAGCACAGACTTGCCTATCCAAGTGTCAGACTTCAAAAAACGGGAAGGTCTTTTGTAGGATTAAGCATAAAAATGTTCAACAAAGTACCACAAAATCTTGTTGAATTACCTTTACATAAATTTAAAATTGAAATTAAGGATTGTTTAATGAGAAAAGGTTACTATAAGATTGAAGATTATTTAAATGATATAGACAAGAATTTGTGGGCCTGACAATTTCTTACCACTTTGCGCATGTGGTTGTCTAATTTATGAATTTATAACATTTGTAGTTATATGTATTTTTGTTTTGTTTTTAAATGACATGATTTTTCTATTTTATTATTTTGATGACATGTAAAAAATTATTTATACAAATTGTATTTATTTTTAAAAAAGGCAAACGGTTGAGTTTCTTGCGGCTCTTCTTCTTAGCAGGCCATTCACGTCGAAGTGCTGGTAGGTAAAAAAAGATATGACTTGCAAAAGAATTTCTATGTAAATCAAATTGCAAAATAAACTACTTTGACTTTGACTTTGATACTTATAGACTGTAATAAGCGGACAATGATGAATCTATTTAAACTATCTCTCCCTTGTTTCTAGATTCATCCACTCGAACAACCGCGCCCGCCGTGGCTACACTCTGGCTGTGAACCACCTCGCCGACCGCACTGACGAGGAGATGGCAGCACTGCGCGGACGCAAGTACTCCGGACCCAACTCTGGTGAGTCTGAGTAGACATATACATTGTTCCTAGGAACCACTCGCACACCCGCCGTGGCTACACTCTGGCTGTGAACCACCTCGCCGACCGCACTGACGAGGAGATGGCAGCACTGCGCGGACGCAAGTACTCCGGACCCAACTCTGGTGAGTCTGAGTAGACATATACATTGTTCCTAGGAACCACTCGCACACCCGCCGTGGCTACACTCTGGCTGTGAACCACCTCGCCGACCGCACTGACGAGGAGATGGCAGCACTGCGCGGACGCAAGTACTCCGGACCCAACTCTGGTGAGTCTGAGTAGACATATACATTGTTCCTAGGAACCAGTCGCACACTCGCCGTGGCTACACTCTGGCTGTGAACCACCTCGCCGACCGCACTGACGAGGAGATGGCAGCACTGCGCGGACGCAAGTACTCCGGACCCAACTCTGGTGAGTCTGAGTAGACATATACATTGTTCCTAGGAACCACTCGCACACTCGCCGTGGCTACACTCTGGCTGTGAACCACCTCGCCGACCGCACTGACGAGGAGATGGCAGCACTGCGCGGACGCAAGTACTCCGGACCCAACTCTGGTGAGTCTGAGTAGACATATACATTGTTCCTAGGAACCACTCGCACACTCGCCGTGGCTACACTCTGGCTGTGAACCACCTCGCCGACCGCACTGACGAGGAGATGGCAGCACTGCGCGGACGCAAGTACTCCGGACCCAACTCTGGTGAGTCTGAGTAGACATATACATTGTTCCTAGGAACCACTCGCACACTCGCCGTGGCTACACTCTGGCTGTGAACCACCTCGCCGACCGCACTGACGAGGAGATGGCAGCACTGCGCGGACGCAAGTACTCCGGACCCAACTCTGGTGAGTCTGAGTAGACATATACATTGTTCCTAGGAACCACTCGCACACTCGCCGTGGCTACACTCTGGCTGTGAACCACCTCGCCGACCGCACTGACGAGGAGATGGCAGCACTGCGCGGACGCAAGTACTCCGGACCCAACTCTGGTGAGTCTGAGTAGACATATACATTGTTCCTAGGAACCACTCGCACACTCGCCGTGGCTACACTCTGGCTGTGAACCACCTCGCCGACCGCACTGACGAGGAGATGGCAGCACTGCGCGGACGCAAGTACTCCGGACCCAACTCTGGTGAGTCTGAGTAGACATATACATTGTTCCTAGGAACCACTCGCACACTCGCCGTGGCTACACTCTGGCTGTGAACCACCTCGCCGACCGCACTGACGAGGAGATGGCAGCACTGCGCGGACGCAAGTACTCCGGACCCAACTCTGGTGAGTCTGAGTAGACATATACATTGTTCCTAGGAACCACTCGCACACTCGCCGTGGCTACACTCTGGCTGTGAACCACCTCGCCGACCGCACTGACGAGGAGATGGCAGCACTGCGCGGACGCAAGTACTCCGGACCCAACTCTGGTGAGTCTGAGTAGACATATACATTGTTCCTAGGAACCACTCGCACACTCGCCGTGGCTACACTCTGGCTGTGAACCACCTCGCCGACCGCACTGACGAGGAGATGGCAGCACTGCGCGGACGCAAGTACTCCGGACCCAACTCTGGTGAGTCTGAGTAGACATATACATTGTTCCTAGGAACCACTCGCACACTCGCCGTGGCTACACTCTGGCTGTGAACCACCTCGCCGACCGCACTGACGAGGAGATGGCAGCACTGCGCGGACGCAAGTACTCCGGACCCAACTCTGGTGAGTCTGAGTAGACATATACATTGTTCCTAGGAACCACTCGCACACTCGCCGTGGCTACACTCTGGCTGTGAACCACCTCGCCGACCGCACTGACGAGGAGATGGCAGCACTGCGCGGACGCAAGTACTCCGGACCCAACTCTGGTGAGTCTGAGTAGACATATACATTGTTCCTAGGAACCACTCGCACACTCGCCGTGGCTACACTCTGGCTGTGAACCACCTCGCCGACCGCACTGACGAGGAGATGGCAGCACTGCGCGGACGCAAGTACTCCGGACCCAACTCTGGTGAGTCTGAGTAGACATATACATTGTTCCTAGGAACCACTCGCACACTCGCCGTGGCTACACTCTGGCTGTGAACCACCTCGCCGACCGCACTGACGAGGAGATGGCAGCACTGCGCGGACGCAAGTACTCCGGACCCAACTCTGGTGAGTCTGAGTAGACATATACATTGTTCCTAGGAACCACTCGCACACTCGCCGTGGCTACACTCTGGCTGTGAACCACCTCGCCGACCGCACTGACGAGGAGATGGCAGCACTGCGCGGACGCAAGTACTCCGGACCCAACTCTGGTGAGTCTGAGTAGACATATACATTGTTCCTAGGAACCACTCGCACACTCGCCGTGGCTACACTCTGGCTGTGAACCACCTCGCCGACCGCACTGACGAGGAGATGGCAGCACTGCGCGGACGCAAGTACTCCGGACCCAACTCTGGTGAGTCTGAGTAGACATATACATTGTTCCTAGGAACCACTCGCACACTCGCCGTGGCTACACTCTGGCTGTGAACCACCTCGCCGACCGCACTGACGAGGAGATGGCAGCACTGCGCGGACGCAAGTACTCCGGACCCAACTCTGGTGAGTCTCTTCAATCATCATCAACAGCCACGCATCCACTGTTGGACATAGGCCTAATCTAGGGCTCCGCGACTCGCATCCAGCTTCTGCCAGCCATCTTGCGCAGATCGTCACTCCACCTGGCCTGAGGCAGAGACGGATTAAGACTTCTTGACGCCCTAAGCAATCCACGCCTGTGGGCCCCCCTATCCGTATGTCAACTAGATTTTTTTGCTTCCTGTGGTGCCCCCCTAGACGTGATGCCTAGGCAATTGCTTAATTTGATTAAGGGTTAACCCATCACTGGCCTGAGGGCGTCCTACACTGCGTTTTTTGAAACACCTGCTAAAACGGTTGTCGGTTCTGCGGCTTATATGGCCAACCCCTCGCAAAGGCCAGTCATCGGATGGGTGACCGAAAAATTTCATCTTGAGCTTTTCCGTGATTCGGAAGGCGCGTTAAGCCGCCGGTCCTGCGCTTGATCTCACACGGGCGTGTCAGATTGCTGTCCCACCGAATTATGAGAGTGAAGGAATAGGGAGTGCACCTGTGCTTGCTCACTCACTTGTGCACTATAATATATCCTGCGTACCTTGCTGATCGTAAGATCGGCCGCCATGACCGAATACGGTCGGAGGGTATTATTATTATTATTATTTAAGTATGTCTATCCATTCCATAACATACATAGTACTAGGTTATCTGTGGTACTAGCTTCGAGCTTCGTTTGGGGCTAAGCGCTAAGATTTCGGGTTAGTTAACTTATTACATATATATATTTAATTATTTGTTTGCAGGTCTCGAATTCCCATATTCCGCAGCTGTCGTAGATGAGATGAGCGTCAAGTTACCCCCTGAGTTCGACTGGAGGCTATTCGGCGCAGTAACACCCGTTAAAGGTATACATAAAGTTAACTGAAGCACTGTAATGATATAATATGTTTTGCATCTTAAGTAATCGTAAAAGTTTGCCTTATTAAAATCTCAGTTGGGCATAAAATATAAGCAGTTGCTTTATTCGTAAAGCGTATGAGAGGGTTATTTTACGAAAGCCATAAAAGTATGTAATAGCATTTTTTTTTATCATTGCCTTTGAATAAACGTGGATGTGAAAAAAACCTATTGCACGTAGGCTTATTCGCGTAAAAACCTAAACTGTGAATTATTAGAATTAATTAGACTTAGAAATAAAGATAAATATTATTCTTTTTGATTTCGACATATATAAAATCTTTTGTATTTGAACGTCAAAAACTAAGTAACTCAGGACAGCAACGATTTTTTCTTGGTACGAGGAGGAAGTATTATTTTTGACTGTATTACATAAGAATAAGATTAAATTTCGACTACGTACTGCTCAACTACATATTAATTAAACATGATTGATGGTTTCAGACCAATCTGTATGCGGATCGTGCTGGTCTTTCGGTACGGTGGGGTCGGTGGAGGGAGCCCTGTTCCTGCACAACGGAGGTCACCTCGTCCGCCTGAGTCAACAAGCTTTGATCGACTGCTCTTGGGGGTAAGTCAAAGTTATATATCTTTTGACAGAAAGTATATAAGGGCGATGCCCCGCTCACCCACTGGATTCACCCAGCAGTGGGTGAAGGGGTAACTCCTATGTATGTGTATCGGTGCACATCGACCCACAGCGTCAAAGCTGGAATTAATAACGATGTATTTTGTCGATAATGAAAAGCAATCTGTACGAAGGAGATAACTTTTTTCGATTTACAAATAAATAATTGTAAACGTGCTACGGCCTGCTTAAAAGAAGTGCCATTTAAAAAATAAATATTCTCAGTGATAGTTTTGTTTTCAGAATAAAAATAAAATGCAAGATGTACAGTTTTTAAATATTTCTTCTTTTTTCTCCGTTCTCCGACAAATGATATGGTAATTGAATAAGCAGTTTAACTATGTGTTATAAGTTAAATTATTATTCTTGTTTCAGTTTCGGAAACAACGGCTGTGACGGCGGTGAAGACTACAGGTCGTACCAGTGGATTATGAAGCACGGGCTGCCTACCGAGGAGGACTATGGTGGATACTTGGGACAGGTTTGCTTTTCTCATTTTAACTAACCAGAGTCTTTTACCTTTTAGGGGCCCTGGGCACATGTAAAAATATGAAAATATATAACAACATCACATAAATTGATCTGACTCATTGTTAAGGAGCTTAGGCACTTGTATTACGACGACTTGGTTCGACGACCCGCTTGGTATAATCACAGATTACAAAAAAGAACAGATGCCTCATCCCATATAACGAAATGCGTCGGTCCTAACTTCCCTAATTCTCCGGGCTAGAAATATTGTTCTTCTTTGCTAATAGATGGCGCCTAAGTGCGATCAGATACACACAGCAAGCACAGACAGCAAGTGTATAAAGTTTTCTAAAGACTGCCAAAAGATAGCGCTACTGTCGATGCCCAGATAATCAAAATAACTTACAAAACCTCGAATCGAAACCTTTCATAACGTGCTGCGCTAATGCGTCTATGTGTGCGTAGCAGGTGAACAATAATGTACTCGTATGTGTAGGTAAGACATCCACCAAGTAAGACTTTGAAATTCTTAAAAGAGCGCATATTGGGCACGTTGCGCTTATTCCATAGGCATTCTTGAAAAGAGCATTTAAAATTTCTTTGTTAGGAATCTACACCAGGTTACTTTTTAAGGAATAAGTTAACATTAAATTCTATAAAAGTTATTGGTGGAAGGCAGAAATATACTTCCGCGGTTTTTCAAAGGGGAAATAAAAATATAACTCACTAGTTGGGGTTAAAAAATATATAATGTTATATTTTAAATAATGGAAAAAAGAAGAGGTTTCTTGTTTTAAATCCCGGTTAATTATACATCAAAGTAAGAATAGGTACTTTACAAATGAATTATAACTATTGAACAGGGGGGGGGGGGGTAATTAAGCACAATTAGTGTGCTAATTATAGTATCCTTTACTAAAACTAGCACAATGAATGTGCATAATAAATAAAGATAGTTCATAAAAAAAAATGCAATTTTTTGATAGGTTTTCTATATTATTTTCAAGAGGAACTCGATAGCGCAGTGGTTAGTGCACTCGGCCTGTGGTTGCTAAAGTTAAGCAACGTTCGCAGATGCCAGTCATCGGTTGGGTGTCAGTCACCGAATTATGAGAGTGAAGGAATAGGGAGTGCACCTGTGCTTGCGCACTCACTTGTGCACTTTTATATATCCTGCGTACCTGGCTGATCGTCAGATCGGCCGCCATGGCCTAATACAGCCGGAGGGTATTATTATTATATCTTCAAATATTTTTAATCAACTTAGTGATTCATATCATGATAATCGCCCGCTTGGTGCAATGGTCAAGATGTTGCCTATCACGCAAGAGGTCGCGGGTTCGAGTCCCGCACTGGACAAACATTTGTGTGCATGAACATTTCTGTTTGTCCTGGTCTGGGTGTTGTCTTGTATGTATCTATTTAAGTATATTTGTAATACTCAAGATACTAACATAACTTTTTGTATATTTTATTTAGGCATTTTTAAATGCTAGGTATTATACCTTTTAACTCATTTTTTAACTATAATGTTTAAAATTTTATAAACAAAGAAAAATTCATAATTTTAAAACAAAAAAAACTAATAATTTTTCTTACTTAAATTTTAGTTTTAAGACAAACTAATGTTTGAACTAGAATATTATAGCATCATTTTATATATTTTTTTTTATTTACTTGGTCCCTTAGGTAAAAATTCGAAATTACTTTTGAAGATACAATACGCGAACTTTATCGATGCTTTATCGTTTCTTTTAAGCGCCATCTATCAAAGATTGTCACAAACAGTTTGTCTTGTGTCTTAGTCAATAATGTCCAAAAAGCAAAATGTAAACTAGCAACTAGCAAGGGTAAAATTGAATAAAAACATGATTATTAAAATATTTGGATAACACTTTCATAAATGCTTTATTTACTTTTCGTACACCCAAACTTATTTGTCAACATAAAATTTTGCCTAAAAATGTCGTAATTATTTCTATTTTATCATTTAACAGAACCATGAATTACTCAGTGATACAGGTAGCGCCATCTTTTGTTATTTTTTTAAATCACACTTCTGTTGTATGAGATGGGACCCCATGGTATAATGGTCAAGATGTTGCCTATTACGCAAGCGGTCGCGGGTTCGATCCCCGCACAGGACAAACATTTGTGTGCATGAACATGTCTGTTTGTCCTGGTCTGGGTGTTATATGTATCGATTTATGTATATTTGTAATACCACTGTTGATTCTGATGTCTGTAACACAAGTGCTTAAGCTACTTAACACGGGGTCAGATCAATGTATGTGATGTTGTGAAATATTTATTTATTACAGATATCAAAATCAATCAATATATTTAATAGAAACATATAAAACCTAGACCAAGACTAACAGACAGGTTCATAAATAAATGTTTGTTCTGTGCGGAGATCGAACCCGCAACCTCTTGGTTCAATAGTCAACTTCTTGACAACTACAACAAGGGGCTCGTCAATGTGCATCGTCATTTCTTGTGCCTTTGGTGTGTTAGTCCAAGGCCTTTAATTTATTTGTAACTATATATATTTTTGTCTTTTAGGACGGATATTGCCACATCGACAAT
The DNA here is from genome assembly GCA_958496325.1 of Nomophila noctuella. NCBI lineage: Eukaryota > Metazoa > Arthropoda > Insecta > Lepidoptera > Crambidae > Nomophila > Nomophila noctuella. The sequence goes on along the minus strand of OY292503.1, from coordinate 3,353,654 downwards.
GTGACTCTAGTGACAACAATCAAGGGATGGGTCAATGTTACTACAAACAACGAGAATGCTCTCAGGGTGAGTCAAATTGCAGCTGTAAAATATTATTGTTATATCATATAATAAACATAATAGTTGCGCTTCTTGATTTTTACACTTGCAGATCAATAATGTCAATTAAAAAAAACAATAAGTTCTTTATTTACGTAAGCTTCAAATATTCACTTATAATTGTCAATTATTATGACATCATGCTAAGATTCTAACACCGTCTTCGGAAAGCAGTCATCTATCGAGAAGTAGCGGCCAGAAACTCGATAGTAGCTCATTAAAAAGTGGCTGTGACAGACTGGCGGACAGCCAGACAGACAGACATGACGAATCCAAAATTGCCATTTTTTAATTTTTTACAATAGCGTTTAAGCGCCTGAAATAAAGGACACACAAAGAGGTTCGCCTTCATTGAAAAAAATTGAATTTATTGAAAGTCATGTAAACTATATCATGTGTTTATTTCAGTTGGCGATATTCAAACACGGCCCCATATCAGTCGCGATAGATGCTTCCCAAAGGACTTTCAGTTTCTACTCGAATGGTGTTTACTACGATAAAAGATGGTAAGATATCAAAGTCTCATAAATTTAAATTTTCTTCAAAACTGTCTCGATTGCCTCACAGTCAACAGCTAGACATGGCCTCCCCCATGGGGGGGTTATGGTCATATTCACAACTGACCTGGCAAACGGCCTAGTGACTGCAGTATCTTAAAAGAGGCAGAGCTTAGAGTAACTTCTACTCGTAGCAGTATCTTAAGAGAGGTAGAGCTACGAATGAGCCACTCGTCTGGGGAAGTACCTCCACCTTACAGAACACCATAGTGAAGTTGCACTTCGTAACTGTCGTGCTATGCTGGTGCGTAAGGTCGCCAGAGCTCAGTTGGGGTATGGGGTCTTGAAGACAGGCAACGCATCTGCGACCCTTGTGCGGTTGTTGATGTCCATGGGCAGCGATGATCACTTACCACTAGGTGACCCCTTTGTTTGTTTGCGTTCCTATAACATAAAGAGGAACGCTACTGCCCATACCCTCGGAATGTCCTTAATCGCTTTTTACGACACACATGAAAAGAGATGAGGCACTTACAGAAGAACTGTAGGCATTGGTCTATATTGCTATAAATACCGAGTTTACTTCATATTTTTACATACATACATTTACTAGCGGCCCGTTACGATAATCGGTCGAGTGGTTCTTCATTAGTAAAAGATAGATTTCGTGCAAATTTCATATAAACCGTCAACTAAATAGTCCGAACAAACCCTGAATAGGTGAGCCCGTTCTTTTCTTGAGTTATAAAGTGACCACGAAAAATGCCACTTATTTTTATAGATTAAGAAGATAAACTTTTTTATTTCCAGCAAAAACCAAGTAGACGAGCTCGACCACGCCGTCCTAGCGGTCGGCTACGGGATCCTCAACGGCGAGAAGTACTGGCTTATCAAGAACTCCTGGTCGAACCTCTGGGGAAACGACGGGTACGTCCTCATGTCGTCCAAGGACAACAATTGCGGCGTCGAGACGGCGCCAACTTACGTGCTCATTTAGACAGATAAGAAAAGGTGACAGGGCCTGTCAGTTTGACAGCTGTCAAGTGTTGACAGATGTCAGATTGACAGGAGCGGTTTCGGACTGGAGTTTTTGTGTGAGCGAAAAAAATTGTTTCGGATAAGAAGAGCTTTGTCTACAATCTTTGAATGGACTTTGAATTTGTCGCCATTCAAAATCATTCATATAAAGCGCTGGTCCGACATCGCTTGTAGGATATAGTAAATATACACTTATTATCGTTTAGTTGGGTGATTGTAAACTAGATAACTTGGAAGAATTTCCTTGTAAATAAATTTGCAGAATAAATATCTGTATAAACTTAAGTGACAGTCTGACCTCTTATCAACCAGTAATGGATACGGATACGAAAACGAATTATATTATCCTGGCGGATATCCGTGGATACGGATTTGGATATCCGGAACGTAACGAATCAAACAAGATACTATGTCTGTAACTACAGTAAGTCTTATCTGGCACATAGCCTAGTATACAATCACCTGGCTTGGTTCATAGTAACTTTTTGTAACAAATCAGTGTTTTGGCACTAATAGAAGTTAACACATTCCACACCGAAATAATAATAGAATAACTGATCCGTTTTTTTATCTTATGGAAAGAATCATATCAGAAAAATAGCTTTATTAAATTACCAAATTACCAAAAGTCAACTAGATATTGGATTTATTTTTAAGCATTTTACCATGACAGAAAAAAGACATGAGTTAAGTTTAAAATGTGTAGTTCAGTATTTGCATTGTAGTTTGGTGCAAAGTTAAGGGCCTGTAAACAAACTCTTAGATTTATCCCTAGTAGTAAGTTATCTGACAGATAGCTTATTATAACTTGTATGGTTTTTTTGTGAGTTAAACAGGCTCTCTTAATAAATAAAAAAAATGTTCAAAAGAATAAAGTCGTTTTTAAAATCTCAATAAATTTAGTTATATGAATTTAAAACCGTAGTCGTATAAACTTTAATAAAGTTATACGTGAAGTAAGATCTGCCTTTGAAGCTATGTTAAAATTAGATTATACGTTATTCTATGCTGAAAATTATGTGGATTAGCCATAGATATGCGGCAAGCTATTTTAAACCCTTACGTACTTATATTTAATAATGTTAATAGGCTAAGGGTATTGTCCAATTTATCAAATAAGTTATAATTGAAAGTTGATTCGGCCATTTGCTAAATGAACGTCATAAGAAACAAGATGGCTTGCAAAATAACATAAAATTGACATTTCCCAAATAAAAAAACGTTATTGAAAGATTTACATATATTTGACATTATTGTGGAGCAAGTTTGAAATAAAAATGTTAAATTTTAATTTAAAATATACCTTAGTTTTTTGTTTTTAACATGCAAGATTTTATCGCATGTCTTTGGCGTTCCCAATGTTGTCAACATAGAAATGGCTGTGTTAATCGCATTCCTGGATTCTCATTTTTATATTTAGATGTAATAACAACTTTTTTAAACGTTACAAGGAGAGATGTATTGTAAATTAAGTGTACGATAGTAATAAAATAACTTACTAGTTGTACAATCGGCCGTATGGATAACTTATGCAGTTTAAAAATAGCGTCTAAGATATTGACATAAGGTCGAAAGTGTTTTACTTGACGTGGCTTTCAAAAAATCACCTTATATCTTTCCTTGAGCGTTCTAATGGGAACTAACTGTGTTTTTACCATATATAATATCGTTTTAACCTGGCTTTTAACAAAGAGCTTATATGCGATGTTGTTTATTGTATAAAACATAGGGTGTTGTAGATGATTTTAAGAAATAAATTGAGATATTTTTAATATGTGTTATTTTATTACTGAGGTAACCCACCCCGCATACCAACCGTAGTAACTATGGGTTTGACGAGCCGTTTGGTGTAATGGTCGAGAAGTCGGCTACTACACCAAAGGTCGCGGGTTCGATCCCCGCGCGGTACAAACATTTGTGTGCATGAACATTTCTGTTTGTATCGGTCTGGGTGTTTCTATGTATAATATTATGTATGTACCTATAAACAAAAAAAATGTAAGTATTGTTTATCCGTTGTCTAGGCTTGGACCCATAGCACAAGCTAATGCTTAGTTTGAGGCTAGATGGCGCTGTGTAAATAATGTCCAGAGATATTTATTTATTTTTTATTTATAACAACCCATTCCTGGGATACCTACGTTCAGCATTGGATTTTAATAGGTTACGATGTGTTGTTTTAATGTGGAGGTAAAACAATGCAGTGGTTTCCTTGTTGGACGAGCCCCTTCGCACATTTGTCCAGGTATATTGGCTTGTCGTACTGAAAATTATTATTGTCACAAAGTATGTTATAAATCACATTAAAACTTGTGTGATAAGTTACAAAGGTTAAACAAGACCCATACAGTTCTCAATTAAATATTATAGTAGGTAAGTAAGTGAACGTAAAAAATAAGAAAATATGATGAACAGTAGATTTCTAAACAATAGGTCTAAGGAAGAAAGTACTGACTATTGGATTCAGACCCACTTCATGGCGGAACCTTGAAGTCCTTGAAGAAGTGAAAACTATTTTGAAACAAATTACAATTTATAATTGGCCCCAAATAATTTATGTCTAAAATACCATAAGAACTCATAAGAGCATAGAATAGAAACTATTTGGTTAGAAATGTGAGAAATGGATTTCTAAAATCAGCACGGAAAATTATGTAATTTTACGCTTGCGAGATGGCAGATCCCTCGTTAGTATAATGTTTTTGCAATTAAATATGGAGTCATAAGTGATACATACCAGCCAATAATCCCAAAACGAATAATGCGGCATCTCAAGGTTCGGTCTAAAGCTCGGCTGTTCCAACTCGTGATAGGTATTATCCATTAATGGAAGAGCAGAGTTGTCCCTTTCTTCAGAATTCATTATTAATGTCCTCAGAGTAGGATTATAATTCTCAAGAACGTCTAGTATATTGTACTTTAATTTTCTAACTTCTGGTTTATTCGGCATTGCGTATAGATAACTTCTTATATCATCTTTAATGCTTTCAATTGTCACGTCTCTTGCGTCGTTTAGCTTAATTTGTTGTAATAATTCGCCATTCCTTGAATCAACTTTAAACGGAGTAAGCAATTCATCGTCTATTTCTCTTACATCATCATCATCATTATAACGATTCTTTACTGGTCTGTCAAATTCTAAATCATCAGTTTCAAAATGTCTTTCACCTATTTTCTTGTATTGTTCAAAATCAAAGTCGTCATTATCACCAGCTTCACGGTTTCTTTTAGATTTTTTCTTACTCAAGTGTTTGTGAATTATTTTGAAGATATCTTTCGTCGCCTTTTTGGCGTCTTCTCTGGTTCGATGTATTAATTTTGGTTTAGCACCGTGCACTCGAACTAGTGGTATATAGTATGAGTTGTATTTAGCGTCGTATTCAAACTTTCCACTTGAGAGACCGTGAGGAATAAGCCTTTTCACTACTAATCTGTTAGAGAATCTATTGTTGAAGTCTTTTCTATCATTATCATCGTTTATTGCATTATGTGTCTTATACTTTACCTCATTAGATCTACTATCTTTTGAATACAAATCGTGATCATCTTCCGGATTATTAACTTTTAGTTTAACATCATCGTGTCTTGAGTTTTCTCTATAGTTAGGGATGTCAGGTTTAAAACCATAAGTCTTATATCTTACATCGTTTGATTCAGGAACTTCTCTATAATTTGGACCATCATTGAATACACTATTTCCTCTGCTAATAATATCCAACAACTTTGGTAGCAATTTGGTTTCTACATCTTCCGATTTGGATATTTTGAGACCTTCTATATCAATTATTTGCAACAGAAAAAATAAACTAAAACTTTCATGTAAAAACATTGAGTTTAATAGTTTCATTGTACTGAATGAAAATTTTAAGGGGGTTAAGTCAATTTCAGTTATCATAAGCGTGAAATTAATATTTCTTTCATTTTCATTACCAACAAATATCAATTTTCCAATGTATTCAACCACTTTCTTAGTACAAAGGTAAAATGCAAGGACCTTGGTTTCGATCCCTTTGAATAAAAGGAATTACGCTCATTAAAAATGTCGAAAAGAAATGCAGATTTTCCTTTGAACTCTTTTCATGATTCTTAGACTTGACACAAAGTTCTTTTATATCAAAGAGATCTTACGTGTTTAAGAGAGAAAAATTACCTACCTTATATTTATTTTATGGAAATTAATCAAAATTCAGCGGCCCGACCCGGCTTTTCACGGGTAAAATGTTACTCAAATATCCCATGTAATGTAGCTTTCTAATTAAGAAAGATTAAATTTTGAATTCAGTTCAGTACTCAAGTCAGTCCATCATTTGATATCATTTTCATCGTTACAAAGATATGGTTTTGCTGTAAATTTTGGTCAACAGTAATCAAAAACCCGAACTGTATTCGAAAAAAACCCGATAATAATTTGCCCATTCGTGGAATCGAACCTAGAACCTCGAGACCATCGAGGCCTTACACAAATGATAAGACATTTATCCCTTCGATATGCTAACGCTCTCAGCCGAGTGCAGGTGAATTAAGCAACACGCACGGGTGCAATGTGCACAGTGACGGATTAAGACTACTTGATGCCCTAAGCAATCCACGCCTGTGGGCCCCCCCTATCCGTATGTCAAATAGAATTAGTCTACAACGCCTAAAAACATTAGTTTTTTGTAAAATAAGATAACGAGATGAGATCGTACCTAAGAAGTGGTGCGACAACAATAGAAACCAAAGCATAATTTATTTATTTATTGAAATGCGTAATTATGAGCCTTACTGTATTATCTTTGTCCTTTTTAGGGTTCCGTTCAGTAGTTAAATGACTAAAAAAAAATAGTACCCTTATAGATTCGTCATGTCTGTCCGCCAGTCTGTCACAGACACTATATCGATGCCTAACGGCCAAAATGGCATTTTTTTTCTGCATTTTTAGCGAAATCGATTTATGTAAATTTACTATTGTCTTTAGAAATGACTGATTTGTATTTATGTTACGTTAGAATAGAATTAAGAGTATAGTTTAAAAAAAAAAAAAAAATTTTTTCAAAAATACGGGGGAGGTGTGGTGTATGTCACACCTCCCTATATATTAGCCTGCATTGTATTCATTAGAAGCAGTCATTATACGGACGTTGCGCAAGAAACATTCATTTTATTTAACTCCCGAAGCCTGCACATTGCAACATCATTGGAATCGCCTTTTTTTTCTGCAACGTTCTATCTAGATTTTGTTGCTCTACGATGTATTTTTTGTCGCTTAGGCGGTTGGTAAATTAAGCATTAGAGTTTTAAATTTACGTCGTAAACGACTAATATTATAGTGATTTTTTCAAACGGGCGGTTAGAGAATGTAATATTTCAAAATAGTTACTTAGACAATTCGGTTTGAAAAATATAAATAACAAAAATGTCGCGTAGAACATTCGGGCCGCCATTTTCAACCATAAGTTATGGCGCTTGGGATGATTTGTCCTTGTTTTACATATTTCTTATCATATTTTTCTCCCAAAATATATAGTCCAATCGATGGGTATTGGTGTCCCTGGACTTTCGATGGTACAGGTTATCTGCGACACCCTGAATTTTAAGTATTTCGCTAACACTAAGTCTGTATCGTCAATCATTACTTATGTTGACATAACGTCGGTTAAGCAATTTTAATGAAAATAAAGATTCAGTTAAGTCGTTTACGCTAACAGTAGATTTTTTTGGTAAAGGAGGTTACGACATTTTGCCTGTAAAAAAATAAAGCCATTTGGGCATAAGCGACAAAATACACTCTTAAATGAATGATTTGTAATACTTTAATGAATTAATTTTAAAGAGAAAATTTGGAATCTTAGGAAGCAAAACCCAACTACTTATGATTTTTTTTCTAAATTTTGCAACTTTAATCCTCTCTCCTGTAAAGTTTGTAAAGTGGCGGTTAGCCCTTTTTGGCCGTTAGGCATCGATATGTGACTAGGTGTATTCTGTGAACCGCATTAAAGTTTTCACACGAAAATAGAAAAAATAAATAACAAAAATGGAGGTATATAGTTGATACTGAAACTGGAAATATTTAGATTTTGGACAGGTCTTTAACAACGATATTGAGGTTTCTATCATATTTTTTTCTAAAGTGAATACTTTGCGTGACAGACTCTTCCAAAGTGGAAAAAAGTGTCCCCCCCCCTCCTCTAACTTCTAAAATAAGAGGGATAAAACTGAAGTAAATTTATAATGTACATAACCATAAAAACTACAAACGAAAATTGGTTCGAACGAAATCTAACAAGTAGTTTTTTTAATACGTCTAAAATAGAATTTGTACGGAATCCTCAGTGCGTGAGTCCGACTCGCACTAAGCCAATTTTTTCAAAGTATTTTTATTACAAATCAATACACATATTTTAAGGAAGTAAAGTTTTAACCGTTGGTAAGCTTCGCTATCCCTGAGTGACATAGGGTACCTACATTGAGAAAACTTTTTACCCGTGCGAAGCCAGGGCGGGCCGCTAGTTATTTAATATATTAAATATGTATATAGCTTTCATCTAAAGATTCCGTTTTTTTGATATCATACACTGTTAAATTAAATAAAGTTATTTTTTGGGTTGATCAAATGTTGTACACGAGGCACCATTTACATTAAATGTAAATCGGACCATCAAGATGCAACATCTGAATAGATAGACAAAAAACCCCGAAAATACCTCTTAAAATTTCAGGCCCCTCAAAAAATCCTATATCACTTATTTGGATCCTAAATCTAGGGATAATAACCCTTATTTGGTAACACAAAAACGCGCAATTTTTCAAATTATTCCTATTTTTTTTTATTTAGTTTATGGTGACGCGAGCGTGAGACGTGATTCGTGATGCCTTTTTTTGTGCTTCTTCTGGTGCCCCCCCAGACGTGGTGCCCTAGGCAATTGCTTAATTTGATTAAGGGTTAATCCGTCACTGAATGTGCATCGCTGCAAGTGGCCGGAGCTCCTACAATACAAAGAAACCTTTATGTGGAAGAATGTTTACATTTAAAAAACAGCATTTATATGGTGCCTTAGAAATAGGACAAAATAGACCAACATTGCTGCTTTACGTACCTACCTACACACTTACAAAGTTACAACCAGGAAAAGTGGAATAAGCCTTAAGAAAGTAAGTAAGAAAAAGTTTTTATTCCGCACTGAATACACAAGTTACTCAGTTCAGTACAAACAGATGTAAAGCATTCCTAAAACAAACTTTTTAACTTAACCTTCATTAATCACTTTTCGGTATATTAACCCCTTAGATATGCTAACACTCTCAGCAGAGTGCAGGTGAATTGAGCAACACTGCAATCTGCAAGCGGCTGGAGCTAGACTGAAGCGCGCCTTTGTCGCATACCGCGCGCATAATGTGCACATGAGCGAAACATACCAGATATTGTAACTGTATGGATTCAACGAGCGACCGGATAGATGGGATAGTAGTGTTAAAGATCAAAATCCGTTGCATCCCACTGCAGGGTTAAAGGCTTCCATTCCATCGTCCATTTGATTTCATGCTCATCGTTACAAAGATGTGGTTTGCCTTAATCACTACGGTTGCCAAATTCGAATGGGGAACCAGTGATCACAAACCCAAGCTGTTTTCTAAAAAAACCGACATACATTTTTAGGAAATCGAACCTAGTACCTCGGGACCATCGAGGCGTTACACAAATGTATGTTGAAATCAAAGAAATTTAACCCTTATGCTAACTTTCTCAGCCGAAGCAGGTGAATTGAGCAACACACACGGGTGCAATGTGCATCGCTGCAAGTGGCCGGAGCTCGACTGAAGCGCGCCTTTGTCGCATACCGCGTGCGTATGTGCACTGCATGCCGGCAGCCCGGTGTATGCATTTCAGTGGTAACATATCAGCTATTGTTGTATTATTAACCTACCGACTCGATCCGGATTTTGACGGAAATACTCAGTGTTTAATTACTATATTGCGCATTTGTTTGACCTACAAAAAACCTTTCTGTGGAAGAATATAATATCTTAAAAAAACAGCAGTCAAAATCTGCGTTCAAACATAGGAAAAAGAAACATTGCTGCGTAAACGTATTCATTTACAAATTTTCAGAAAAGAAATAATCCCGACCAACACAATTAAGCGTTCGAAAAATAAAATCCATCTCATGCCATACCCGGTATGTTAACACCATAGATATGGCAACGTTCTCAGCAGTCTGCAGGTGAATTGAGCAACACGCACGGATGCAATGTGCATCGCTGCAAGCGGCCGGGGCTCGACTGAAACACTCCTTTGTCGCATACCGCGTGCATAATGTGCACTGCTTGCCGGCAGCCCGGTGTATGCATGTCAGCACGTGAGTGAAACATATGAGGTATTGTTGTATTATTTAACACTTGAACAGCGACCCGCTCTGAAGCGACCAGGCATTGATAAATTTACCTGAGATGTCGGAGAGTAAAACACCCGGTTAGTTTAGCGGTTTATTGGTCACTGAGAGAACTGTGTGCGGCGCAGCGCGTTATAAACAATGGACTTATAACTATGATAACAACTATCAGTATCTTCGCATACATATCATTACCACAACAATTATGCATTTTGTTATGATATAATCATTTTTTCGTCTAAGTATTTTTAAAGAACAAATTCTACCATTTACCTATTTGCGTCCCTTTGCAGAGAATGTGCCACTGGCAATCATGTTAATGATAGGTTACCAAGATGGGTTTTGCCTTAATCACCACGCTTGCCAAATACGTATTGGTGATCACAAACCCGAGCTTTCGAAGCAACCAACACAACTTTTGCTCAACCCGGGGAATCACAACGCAGGATCTCTATATCATAGCCCGGTACTTTAACCACTAGACCATCGAGACTACACAAGTGTTAATTAAAATCAAAGACATTCAACTCTTCGATATGCTAACGTTCTCAGCCGACTGCGGGTGAATTGAGCAACACGCACGGGTGCAATGTGCATCGCTGCAAGTGGCCGGAGCTCAACTGATGCGCGCCTTTGTCGCATACCGCGCGCATAATGTGCACTGCATGCCGGCAGCCCGGGGTATGCATTTCAGCACGTGAGCGAAACATACAGGTATTGTTGAATTATTTGACGGGCCCGTTGTTCTAGTGGTCGGAGACCCTGGCTACAAAACCAAGGGACGCGGGTTCGAATCCCGATTGGGGCAAATGTTTGTGTGATGACCATCTGCATGTGTACTCGAGATATGGATGTTTTTAAAAATATTTAAGTATGTATGTCTATCTGTTCTCTAGCATCCATTGTACAAGCAAGCTTAGTTTGGGGCTAGGTAATTGGTGTGTTATTCCAAAGCATTTATTTATTTACTAAACTAGCGACCTGATCTGGCTTCACATGGATATGAACGGTGTCCCTCTACTATATACCGATAAAACTTCATCTAGGTTATTTTCAGTTAGTCCCAGTCGTCTCCCACTATATGTTTTCTAGTGATTGATTAAAACTTCTATTTATTTTTTAAACTAGCGACCAGTCCCGGATTTGCAAGAGGGCAATACACAAGCGGTTGTAAAGATTTAAGCATACACAAGAACAGAAGGAACCGACTTTGTTTTTACTATGTATCGTTTTCTATTTTTATTTTTATCCAGCCAGCTTCCTACGATAAACAAGAATAATTACCTCAATTATAAAGGGCATAAAAAAACGCCACCAAAGTTTTTAAAAGACAATGCCGATTTTTGCAGGGGACCATTGTCTTTTGAAATCTTCTATTAAATAATATCAATGTTGACTGACCCACAAATATAAAAGGTTCAATCTCAATTCCGGGATGACCAAAAAGCCAATTCGGATTGAAACAAAATAATCGTTTCGGTCAACAAAAGGCGGAATTATTCATTCGCGAACACGGTCCAAATGGAAAACATTGAAAAATTTTCGACTGAGACACAGCAGGCGATGTGCTTGCATAATTTCAATTCATTTGTACCGGCATATTTGGGTACCGTTGTTTTTAAACTTTTTAACTTTTTCAGGGGATGCGCGGTCAGTTAGAAAAGATTTAGAATCGCATATGTGTCTGCGTATAATTAAAAATTCCCTAAAAGTTTTTGAATAGAAAAGGGTGATTTTGCGTGCACATTGTCATTTGATGAATTAGGGAATTCTACAGAATTCCATAATTACTCATCACTTAACTAGAAAACTCTTTAAGATTAGAATCATTTTATTGATTCTAGCTAATAAAATGTTTTCTTTAATGGTATTTCCATTAATATTGTAGCAAAGTGCAAATAAGCTGTCGAAGTCTACTGTCTATACAATTTTAGGAGAGAAGATCATATAAGAGTAATTGCGATGGGAAAAACTAAAACAGTATTTTCTTTTAAACGTAACTAGCGTAAAGTAGAGGATAGTTGACTGACATCGTTTTCTTGTAACTGTAACGCTTTTCGTACCTGCCCTTCAAATCCCATTTGAAAACTCCACCCTATACAAAAAAAGTCATTTCCGTATTTCACCAACATTTTATGCAGAACCATTACTGGGGTGCCGCTGCCCTGCCCATGGCCAAAGCCTCCAATTTGCGGTTAATCCATGAGAAGTCGCCGTCCCCAATGGCGCTTGTTTAAATTAAAACACGCCCCGTAATGAATTCAGGATGTTTCACTTGATATATTTGCTGAGTCTAAGCGGCTATGACAGAGGGGCGAACTTATTGGAGGGAAAATGATGTGTGAGCTACGGATCTACAACGAGAAAAATATTTATGAATACTTTGATATTATAAAGTGGAAATATTTGTAGGTATTTTTGTTTGTAACAAAAAAACTCAAAAAGTACTTGAACGATTAAAAAATATATATATTGGTATGCTACATTATCATTGAGTATAGTTTGAATAGTAAGAATGGCAATATCAATATTTAGTACATACCTACTAAATTAAAATATAATCTATATGTGCAAAGCCGGGACGGACCGCTAGTAAATTAAAGAAACCAGAAAAATATCTAGTCCCTGGAATCAAGAATTTTAAATAACATATTTAAAAGAGCTATCTGTTAAGTTTATTTCTGCCCTTCACTCTCGAAAGGCTATTCGCGTCGAATGTGACGTGCAAATATCTGAGATGGAAAAGACTTTGGGTAAAAGGTTAATTGTTTATTCACTCTATCTGTCTGTCTATTACGCTTTCCCGGTTAATCCTCTCAACCGAAGTTGATGGTATTTGGCACAGACAATCTTTACACCCTTAGAAAGGGCAAAGGCTACCTTTTATGCAATCGCGAGAAAGTCGCAGGCGGTCGCTAGTTGAGAAATAATTACTTAGATTTCTTGCGTAGCCCAAAGTATTTATTTCTCTGCAACTATCATGCATTTTTACAGTTGCCAGTGTTATAAACTATCGTTTATTTTGTATCGAATCACATTTCAGTTTGAACCCGCGAACCGTGGAATCCATACATCATTTCATGCTTTGAAAGCGGAAGGAAGGAACTATTGAATGCTTTCTAAAGGTACGAAGAGAACCATTTCTCCCCATACTTTGTGTGAAATTCTCAAATGCAAAAGAAAAAGTATACTTTCTTAGTTGAGATTGTATAAATCTTTGAAGTAGGTTCCTGTCACAGACAAGTTAAAAAAGTAAGTACTACGCGTCTTCTACATAACAAGCCAGTTCCTTGTGGTATATTTACTTTACTCTATGAAACCAGCAGCCCAGCTGCGTGTAAATACGCACCTGCACGCACGCACTCTCTCACTCAATAGGCACCGCGCGTAGCAAAGATCTTGTACTTCCAAAATCTTTGGTGCGTAGCGATGACTCTGCCATCTCGTGACTCATATTCAAAACTTTTAAATTTTAAATATCAATGTCGGTAATTCTACTGTCAAACCACGGAAAAACACGGTGCCTTATTCTGCCATCTAGTGACTCATATTCAAACTTAATGACAACGCTTAATGTAAAATTTTACTGTCAAACCACAGAGAAAAATCGGCCAAAAATCTTAATCTCATAATACGTACATTTGTTAAGGAAAATAAACTATTTGGAGGGGAAAATAAAGTAATTTCGTTATGTGGCAATTCAAAAGACATAAATCAAAATATCTTTACGGCGAGTATTTCACTTGAATACTTTATGAACTTACAGTCATAAATTCAGACCGAGCCTTTCAGTTTGCGATTGTCCGGTATCCGTCTATTTCGTATACGTTTAATAAATTATTTACTCGCAAACTTTGCTTGGATTGAAATACTCGTAGTACCTAAGGTTTGATAAATTATTTCGTGACATTAAAGGAAAATTTAATATCAATAGACGAAAATATTAGACTCTGGTCTACTTAATAGAAAAGTCGAGTTATATGAGTGTACCAAAGGTTCATTTCTGATTCGACCTTTTGGATTGTAAATTAATATTGAATCATCATCAGTAATTTGCAATCCACTGCTTGATGTAGGCCTTTCTCAGTGGAATTATTCCACTTTGCCCCACCACGGCGACCCACTCAGTGGCAGATTTACAAATTTGCCGCTAGTAGGCTATTAAATTTTTCCCGCCCCTACGAAATTCAATACGTTAGTTTAATCCCGTTATTGGAATGATTGTTCCCCGTTCGTCCCGTTATTAGGGCGATATCTCTGTATAGTCTAAGATCCCGCAATACAACGACCTTCATCGAGATGGTTATTGGATGAATCATATTTTATACACAATTTGACATGCCAACAATTATATTATTGCGTATGGGTTGCCTAGTAAATTTCAGTCCAGGATATGATTAATGAATGAATCTTGTCTTTAAACTGAACCAGGTTTTGAACCTCATAAGTAAATGGGGTTCCAACAACTTGGTTGAGTTTAATACCAAGAAAACACAGGTATGCGCGTTCACAGCTAAAAAGATCACCATTCCTCCCCATTCCCGTTCTTCAGGACGCTCCCTTCAGTTTGCGTACTAGCCTAAGCATGCTTGGCATGGATCTACGTTGCAATCTTAATCAGGGCCAATACGTCGAAAGCTTGCTTTTGACGGCGTCGATAAAGCTGGGGATCCTGAACAGGGCGCGGCGGTTTTTCACGCCGGACCAGTCTCGACCAGGTCTTACCCGCCGTATTAACTATATCGGTCGGTTATATCGGTAATTTGAAGACTAATTTTGTTTATTCTTTCCAAAAAAATATTCCACACAACAACCATCACCACCGTTTCCAGTTTTTCCAAATTCGAAAGTATTCCCGCCGCTTCTTATCGCATTACAAGCTTTTCAGTACAATCATCTTTGATTAATTTCAAAGTCTGAATAACTGCGTGCCAGTGCGTGCAAAGAATCCCTTAAACTTTTACAAGCGGCCTCTCTGGCTGACCTCCTTGCGAATTCACTCTGTTCAGGGTGTTGCCTTTCCCGATTTCACTCATTATATTAACCAGCGTTAATTGTGTCGAGTTTACAAAAAAAGACAGATAACTGAAGACCAAGGTTTGGTGGCAAAACATATACACGAAGTTGTGGAGAGACAGTACTCGTGCTAGGCTCCGAAGATCCTGTGTCACGAGATTTTTTATTTTATCTTTATTGAAACGAAAATCATGATCTCATAAGTACCTAAGTCTAAATTACAGTGCATTTTTTATATATATGGATTGTGTTTACGTATAATTATATTTGTTTCTGTATAAACCAAATAGCAAAATTTTGCCGCCCCTCTAAACCTGCCGCTCTAGGCACTAGCCTACTTAGCCTACTGGTAAATCCGCCACTGGACCCACTAGTGGGGCAGATTCCATTGCTTCAAAATTTGCAGTGGAATATGCCTGAATCAGTTTATGCACTAGGGTCAGCACTTAAGAGTGTAAGAGGGTCTTGGGCTAGATAGAAGATTTAATTATGGCGATTTATTACATAAGTCAAATTCATCCTAGCTCCTCTCATGATGCTGGTTAAGTTCTGGGACAGACAGTTGACGAGCAAGAATAACTAAGAACTTGTTAAAGTTGCTATTATTAAAGTGAGTCTTCAAGCTATTGTCCGATGTCCGTCTATTTCGTATACGTTCAATCAATTATTCACTCGCAAACTCTTGAATGCGAAGCGAGTAACAGTTTTGGATTAGTTTGTTTTCCGTTACTTTCCGATTCGATCATTTTATTGTTGGATTTTTGATGCCGAACTCAAACTCGACGGATAGAATGATTAAACAATCATTCACTTTTAAAAATAGGTTTAGGACTAGTGGAATTTATTTATATGTAGTTTAACTGCATTAACATTAACGGCCTCCGTGGTGTAGTGGTTAGAGCGCTAGGCTCAAAAATGGGAGAGGTCGTAGATTTGAATCCCGCGGGGAATACCACCACTTCTTTGTGTAGGTTTTCTCAGTTTGCTTAGAACATTGCAGGCTTGAATCACCTGATTGTCCGAATCCACGGAATTTCCTATTTGTGTTCCGTCAAAAATATTCCAGTCAGACAATTATTTATAATTATATAAGCATATCGCAACTTAGTTAAGTAGTTATGAAAAAAGGTGGTATGCAGATCCATAATAGGGTTTATATGTATTTATGCACCTGCAGTGGTTATCAAGGTTTTATCAGCTTCCGCAAACTTCCACAACCACTTCCCACTTTTCTCCCTAGACTTGGCCCGCAACACCACAATCCACGCGCCCCGATCTGTTTGCAATCTGTACTTGTCACCTTGACGTGCCCATTTTCTAGATAAAAGGTTCTTCGGAAAAAAAGGCCTGTCAGCATTCAAGTCACAACTTTATTGCGTTGATGTAAGGCTTAATTTAGGTGGGATAGGCCAAGTCGTTTGTTAAAACAGACATGAAATAAGCAGAGTTAAATTGGGATTGGATTCGGAGTGATTCTGTTTCGGCGGGCTTTTTAAGCGTTGATAAATGACATCTCCGTGAATATTTCTAATCACAAAGGGCTACATTAAAGGACTATATAAGGGATACTAATATAATAAAGCTAAAGAATTTGTTTTTTTGTTCATTTGAACTCTCTAACATCAGGAACTACTGTTTCTAATTGAAAACATCTTATCGTGTTGGATAGTCTATTTGTAGGCTGTACCACTATGCGTGCGGAAAACAAAATCCACGGGGACGAAGTCGCGGGCGGTCGCTAGTTATTTATATGACGTGACGATACGTTAGGTTTCCTTGTAGGTATGTATGTATGTAGTTTAAAAAACCGCGATTTTAACCGATTAAATCAAGTTTTATTAAAAATTAATGATTTATTGCAATTCGAATATATCAAATCAGTGAGGAACAACCATAGTATGTCAGTGGCAAGGTCGACATATTTCCTTCCATTATTCACTTTGATTACTGAGAGCAGGTTTACAACCCCTGCAGGGGCGAGGGTGAAGTAAACATTTTATGGCGACCCATGGCTGTATGCACATGTCATCATAACAACTGAGTTTCTATTGCAATTAAGGATTTTCTGCAAGAATTTAAATGACGTTACGTCAACATGGGATCGGTCAGTGAGTGGTCTATTTTATCTATTTTGGTCTATTTTGAGTACTTTGATCTTCTATCGCAATATTGTAATAGACATGGAAAAAATATTAGAGACTCTATTTACTAACATTTACTAAGCCTGTGGCATCCGAATCGTTAAGTAACTATATCTTTACTGGGTAATATTATACAGTAAAAAAACTCACTTTGTTTGTTTGGTTGTAATGAATAGTAACATAGGTTATACTGAGTTAATAAAAAAATAGGTGTTTAACTGTCATGTCTAATGTCCATGCGAAGCCGGGACGAGCCGCTAGTACAGTACCTAAATTGCTTTAAGTCTAGTTTAGTTATCATTAGTCTTGATAGAAATCGCACCCCCATTACAATATAATACGTAATACCGCCATCTCCTCTGTTTTACGGATTTCAACCAGTAAAATTGTTTTTACTACAACTGAATAATAAACTTCAATAACGCTCGAAAAATGTCTTTTAATTTTGCATAAAGGTGGCGCTATAAGTGCCGGATTTACGGGTGCCCACCCACCCGGGTTACCCGAGGTAGTCCACTTTGAGCTCCTGATACTTGAGCATTTGGCTTAGGGTCTAGCCACAGCTACGGCGGCGAGCGGCGCGGCGAGCGGCGCGGCGAGGCCGGCGACGGCCGCCCTAGTCGTGGGTATGGCCGCCGCGCGTTCGCTCCGCGCATCTCGCCGCCGTAGCTGTGGCATGCTTCATACAATTTCCTTTATTTGATTTTTTCGCTCGCCACTTTCGCTGGCGCAAGACGCATCGCAAGTCGCACCGCTGGACCACTTTGAGCAACTTTTGACTTGGCAAAATTATCAAATAGGCTTGCTAAAAGGGCTAACAGCTCGGTAGCCTAGTGGTAAGAGCGCCGCATCATATGCGTGAGGTCGGCGGTTTAAATACGGTCAGGCACGCACCTCTGATCTATGTGCGTAATTTCATACCAGCTGTATGGCGAAGGAAAACATCGTGAGGAAACCTGCACACTACGTTAGTGTGTGAAATGGAGAAGGCAATGGAATACCACTCCAATAAATTTGCCAATAGAGTTATACAATGATCACGACCCTCAGTAATGAGGAATAAGACTCAAGGAGGAGGAAAAGGGATTATCCACTTTGAGCTTGACAAAAATATCAAATAGGCTTGTCAAAAAAAGCTTGTCAGCTTATAATTTTATGAACGCATCTCATCTATCTCAAGTAGGGGACTTGAGAATTTGGCCTAGTCCACTAAGAGCGCCTATTTACTATGATTCATATTATTAGCAAAAGCATCAAAATATGCATGCCAAAAATATCAATCGCTGCTCAAGCCAGTTAGGTGCTTAAATTGCAGATGCTCAAAAATTGTGTGGTCAAGTGGATTTCCTCGGTATTCAGCTTCTGTCCTGTATGCACGGGTGTGCAAATTGGTATTTTTGTGTAAAGAAATATGGCGACTGTTGTGGTTAGTACAGTAACAAAAATTGCCGTCTATTTGTACTATGTTTATAATCGAAAAAAATCCATCTTGTGTTTTAAAAGCATGTACCTACAAATCATGAAAGGCGAAAAAAACAAATGGCGTGTCATTTTATAGGCACCGTGCAGAAACTATAGAGGGCGCTAAAATCCCGATTTTTTTTCTGTGGTTTGACAGTAAAATTTGACATTTACCTTGGTCAGTTCGAATTCGAGTCACTAGATGGCAGAATAAGGCACGGTGTTTTCCGTGGTTTGACAGTAGAATTACCGACATTGAGATTGACATTTAGCTTGGTCAGTTCGAATATGAGTCACAAGATGGCAGAGTCATCGCTACGCACGGTGCCTATAGGTAAGAAAAAAAAATGACAATAATAAATTATCCATGGCCTTCCCTCCAAGTTGATGCATAGATTTGGTTCTCTAGTAATAATACCTTAATGTTAAGTCCAGGGATTTCTTATTATTAAATAAATAAATATGCCTTGGACTGACACACCAATTGCCTAGCCCTAAACTAAGCTCGAAGCTTGTACTATGGATGCTAGGAAACGGATAGAAATACTTAAATACTTTTATAAACATCCATGACTCGAGTACAAATGCCGATGATCATCACACAAACATTTGCCTCTAGCGGGATTCGAACCCGCGACCCTTGGTTTCGTAGCCAGGGTCTCTGACCACTCGACCAACGGGCCCGTCAAATTAATTTATTAAAATATTTTTTTAGAAAGGCTGATGATGATAAATAAATTAATTTATCATCATCAGCCTTTTGCAATCCACTGCTGCACAAAGGCCTCCTCAAGGGCCCCCAATTATTCATTATAACAATGAGCATGTAAAAGCAACAACCGATACTTTTACCATACTTAAGCTTATCATAACAATCACTCAGACATTCATCAATCAATTAGTAATTGGAGATAAGAATAAATGAAATTCGTATTACATTTTCTGATCCTATTTGTCCATTTGTCCTTTGTGATGTCGAAATGTTTTGTCTAGGCTTTAGGTGTTGTTTTTGTCCGTCCATTGTCTATATAAATTACGTATTTCGAGAGTAGACATTGATAAACTTAAGATATAAAGTTATCCGCCTTTTATTTGAAAATACGTGTTGCCAACGTGAACAGAGGCCTTACCATCAAGTCTTAAAGCGATCTCTAAACGAGTGAGTAAGAGAGATGCTGCTTTACATGATGTAAGGCGGCATCTCTCTTACTCACTGGTTTTTAGATCGCTATAAGACTTGATGGTTAGGCCTCAGTTGGCATTCGCTAAATTATTCGTTTCTATTTATATTTTCTTTGGGTGCCGTCAAGCATAGCAAAATCCTGATATAAAGGCAAACCACTCACCTTTGACGCCGACTGCTATGCTGAAGTTGAGATGAAAAGCTGTGATCGCCACGTGTCCCGAGAAGTCCTTTGATGAATCACTGGCACTGTACCAAAACTGAAGAATCCACACTAATAACCGATGTATGATCTGAGATGAAACATAAAGTCCAAAATTTTGATTATCACCGATATTCCGCCGCAATTAAAGCCGAGTAAAACACCGAGCGCGATCAACCGATGGACTGGGGCCGCGGCGCTTGCTACGCCCGTCACAACCAAGTCGCGGGTTTTTGTAGTTTACCCTCATTTAAGAAAATAATCATAATTAAAATATTTTTTTGACGGTTTCCACTAGTGATGGGCAGAATTGCTTCAAATTTAGATCGGTGGATTAGCATCCGAAAACGGATATTAGGTATCAAAATCCACGGATGCGGATACGCATGCGCATTTTATAGTGTGATTGGGATTGGGAAGTATATTGTGATTTCTTTAAAGATTTTTTTCATTCCATCTCATTTCCAACAAAAATAATAATTTTTTTATTTATTTATCCTTTAAATTGAAAAAATAGTAAACTTCCGAAAAGATCCGCGTGAAAACTATTTTCGTTTAAAGTAAGATTTTATTTTTTCAGCAGATATCCGCGGATACGGATACGGAAATCCGGAACATCACTAGTTTCCACACAGAATATGTAAATTAGTACCAAATCACTGCTTTATCAGAACAATGACCTAGACTTAATACCCTAGGTGTAAAGTGTATACTACTACGCTCGTATAAAATCCTTAGTTATTTTAGCGGATTCTAGATTCCCTTGGGTTGGGATCCATTGGACGTTGTCCTGGTTAAAACCGGCTTTCCCACGTCACATAATGTTACAGAACTTTACATTAGGTATTTAATTTTACAGTTATGCCGCTTGGGTGTGCTGTGGTCATATTAGTTGCGAAGTCGGGGCAGGTTCCTAGTTTATATTTTACAAATACAAATAGAAAGTTCGATATTTAAAGACAAGTATGTATGACGAAATATGTGCATAATCGTAGCGTGGGAAAATTAATAACTTGCGTGCAAAAAAAATTGATTTTTTACGAAATATGAAAAAAAAAACACGACATTAATATTTTCGTAAAAGGCTAATTTACTATTTATAAAAACATAAATGAAGCATATAGTACGACCATTAACAATGGTAATTATGTACTAATTACAATATTTGATTTATTTTTTCTCTTCATACGGGAAACACGGTCAATTTGTTGATTTACGGTGTTAATTCAAAAGACATAATTAAAACGTGAAAACAATAATTCGGTAACAGCATAATACCAGGAAATGATACATTTTGTTTTATTTTGGGTCTGTTTATTACCGCTATTTGGTTATTTGAAATTATTGCTTATTTTAATGACTGTTATTGTTCGTTTAAAAAGCTTAGCAGGAAGCCTTGTTACCACCAGACGAAATTATTTTGCGATTAAAAGTTGGAATTATACTTATGAATAAAAACTACCAACCATTGGGTTTCAACGAAATATATTAGTTTGGAAATTGGCTGTGTAATTATACCCCCGTGTAATTCTATTAGTTCTGCCTTAATATGCTGTTTTATACTCGTATGGGTAATACCATGATTTATTGTACCACATCTTTTAATACTCGTATATAAAAATACAGCTGTTGGTCTTACGTCTGATCTATTACATAAGGACGTGCCAAAATGTTGATTAATTTAAATAGAGGTAATTGGATACGTGAAACATATCCGTAATAATTTATAAATGCGATAGTAACTCTGTCAGTCTGTTACGCTTTCCCGCTTAAACCTCTCAACTGATTTTGATGAAATTTGGCACAAAACAATTTATAGACCAGAGAGAAATAATAAAAGGGATCTGAATTCCACGAAGACGAAGTCACGGGCGGCCGCTAGTATTGTATAAATAGGATTAAGTAAGTACTTGTGTTAACTATACTTCCAGACGGTCTTAAGATTTCCATTCACCAATCACAAATAAGAAGAAAACTTTAAAATATCCAGATTTATCCGGCTCACAGATCCTTTGAAATGCAGATTCTTGCTCCTCCAAAATCTACTTTAGTGTGCACTTTCAAAGTCTATTTTCGATTAAAACAGTCTGCTGTTTACCTGAGACAGAAGGGCATTTGAAATCAATGGCACTAGAGCTTTGATTAAACGAGCTGCGAAAGACTTTAAAGGATTTATCTATAGGTACTAATATACTAAAGCTGAAGAGTGTGTTTGTCTGTTTGTTTTTTTTTATTTATATATATTAGCACGGTATATTGGCTCCTTTCTGCCTGATGTTACCCAAATGAGGAAACCTTACTGCCATGAAAACGGCACATCCGTATCATAATAGTATTCTATCCGTTGGTATCGCCATACCGGCCCGCAAGATACTTCTTCACGCTTCTCTTAGGAATTCAGGTACATAATAGGAAGGAAGAAACATGCATGCTGGTAACGCATTCCATCGCTTAATAGTTCGGCAACTCATTTCTTTGCCGAATTTCTGGGTTCGCGATGGAATAGTGGCCACGGTAAATGGATTGCAACGTTGACCAGCGCGCGTGTGTCTTTGGCGAAATGGGGAAGGAGGGATAAGGGAAAGCAGTTCTTCAGAACACTCACCGTGGTAGAAGCGGTAGAAGTCACTTAAGGAACCCATGCTGTTTGTTCGAACGCGCTAATCTCAGGATTTCCCCCAGTAGGGCGATTCACTAAGCGCAAATGTGTATATATATTATATGCGCATACAACTGTATTACTATAGAAGAGCGGAATCCCCTAACACAAGCAATTCCTTGCTTAAATGGAGATTCCTACCACTGTTATGTAACAATGCAAGTTGTTGAAATAAAGAATTTATTATTATTATAAAAGAATTTATAATGTCATAATCTCACGGTTATATCATCGGCAACAGTAGGAATTTAGTACTAATTTTGTACTGTCGCCGTTGATACAACCGTGAGATTATGACATTTGCGCTTAGTGAATTCCACCTCTTGTTTGAATTGAAAAAATATTTTTATGTCGAAAAGTCCATTTGTCGAGGAAGGCTTTAAGCTATAATAAAACACTATACTCCGGTTAAACTGTTGAGGTAGCCTAAACTTGCGGCAAAAGCTAAGCACTCTCCAAAAAAGAATAAGATTATTATAGAGTAGCGGAAACCAAAATCCACGGGGACAAAGTCGCGGGCGGCCGCTTGTTTCGTGATACAAGGAGCTACGTTCCCTAGGGATCGTTGGTGTTAGCTGTTAGTTGCATCAGATTTCCGTTTCTTTAGGGAGAATGCTAAGAAATCCAGAATCTATCCATTACTCTGTTAAATATAAATAAAAAATCTCGGGGTACTAATTTAGTGCCAATCGCCTAAGGTATATGGAACATGATTAAAAGGATCCAAATTTTTGTCTGTACAATTAATTGGAAATAATATTTATTGTAATAACTTCAAGTCGAGTGATAGGGATGGGTCAACATAAGTTTGTCCACAATAAGAACCGAGAAAAATTGGTTCGGTCCGTTTTGAACCAGCGACTTCTCACTTAGCCCCTTTCCCTTTTAGTAAAGGACGCTTACTGCGAATCAAACGGTCAGTAAGTCAACAAATATAAAGAACCCATTCGTAAATATTTCTCCTCTTGACAGGTCTCGTAATATCCTTTTGTTTGAATTTTGAATACTGAGTAGATCGATTACATTACTAACTTTGTAAAGGTTTAGGATATTGGCCTTCGTAAACGACAGAAAGGATTTTGAATAATGTCGGAGATTATGTTAATTCTCGATCTGAGTTGTATTGCATTACAAATTAAGTCATATAATTCGAAACGTGGCTGGAGTAGCGATAGATTATTTATTTTTGGCCATGATTTACTTATCGTTGTATTCCAATTCCGCTATTTGATTATTTCAGGTTATTTTGAGAGAACAGCTTCTAGGAACGATTTGATGACATGGGATGGTAATATAAAATCAAATCAAAAATAAAATATTCTTTATTTATATAGGGTTCATAGAAGCACTTATTAATCGTCATAATTGCCATACTAACATTATAATTAGGAAAGTGTGTCTGTTTGTCTTTCTTTCACGGCTAAGCGGAGCGAAGAATTGACGTGATTTTTTAAGTGGAGATAGTTGTAGGGATGGAGAGTAACATAGGCAATTTTTTTTTAATCTGCACCCAACTTCGGAAACCGTGCTGCCCCGAATTTAAAGCGAGCGAAGCGGCGGACAAAAGCTATATAGGTTATAAATAAATCACTAGGTAATATCTATACACTAACTTAAATTAACTATGCAGTTAGTTGTTTTGATGAATGTTAGTAGCTTGAACTCGACAATGAAAACATTGCGGTTTCCAATAATCTGAATAACCGTTCTTTAAACATCATTACCTGATTTTTAATCTTTATAGGTTATTGGTTAACTAATTGCTGCTCACGAAACCTCGTTACCCGGTGACGCAAAAAGCTGCTTAAACCAAAGAGAATGGGGTGCTCCCGCCATAACGAAGTAATTTTACCTTAATGCCCTCCGAAATTGGACACTTTTGACATCACTTAGGCCGGGGTTTTGGACGCACTAGGTACGAATTAGGTAAATTCGGAGGGAAAATGCATATTCATGGATGCTCCTAGCGGGTTTTATCCATTGTTGCCTCCAGAGTAGAATCAGGTTTTAAGAGAGGTAGAGCTTTATGGAACTGCCACTAGAATGAGCCGCTCGCGTGTGGAAGTACCTCCACCTTACAGAAGACCACAGTGAAGTAGCACTTCAAAACTGTGCTATGTTTCTGCTGGTGAGTAAGGGTGCCAGAGCTCAGTTGGGGAGGCTATGCGGTTTTTAAAGGCATGCAACGCATCTGCGGCCCTTCTATGATTGTTGATGTCGATGGGTAGCGGTGATCATTTACTATCAGGTGACCCACTTGTTTGTTTGCCTCTCTATCACATTAAAAAAAAAAAAAAATGTGGTTCCAGCGTAAAATTGTCCTGACGTAGGGGAGACCGGGGCCGGTAGTGACATTTTTTTTTCAAACTGTCATATCTTTTTTTAGGTTTGATTGATTTACCTGAGTCTAGGCTTGTTTGATAAAGAAACTATCTAGGATCTTTATTCAAAATAAATGTTATGTTGTAGACTAATAGTTAAGACATAAATGTGTGATTTGTGGAAAAAAACCTGTGTAACATTCAACCCCGTGCTCGGGGCAGATTGTTACACTACATGGGGCAAGTTGTTACAATTGAAAACAAACGTATGGTATAATCTTTTACTAGAAATAATTTATCAAAAATTTTTACTTTTCTTAATTTAAATAACATAACATATGAAAGCAGTCCTGGCTGCCTTATACCAAGGAAAACATAATAATGCATCAATATGAAACGAAATTACAAATTTAATATTAGGTCTTCTACTGCGCAAAAACAAAATCCAGATAATTTCTCAATTTATAAATAGTTTCATACAAAATTTCATCCCCTATTTTATCCCCTTTGGGGTGGAATTCATCAAAATCCCTTCTTAGGGGATGCCTACGTCATAGTATCTTTGTGCATTCAAATTTTCAACCCGAACGGTTTTAAATTGACAAAGTTTCATTCAAATTTCAGCCCCTATTTTATCCCGTAAGGGGTGGAATTTATCAAAATAATTTCTAAACGCTGCCTACGTCATAGTAGCTTTTTTAATGCAAAGTATCAACCCGATTGGTTTAAAATTGACTAAGTTTCATAAAGCCGTTCATCCCCTATTTTACCCCATTGGGGGTTGAATTGATCCGTCCAGTGGTTTGGGCTGTGCGTTGATAGATCAGCTCTGCATTATCGATCATACGTATAGCTCTGCATTAATCAAAACTATCCTATTAGTATGTTATATACTAATAGTATGTATTTGATTGTAATGTAGGATCTTCCTGTTGCCGACAGCTTTTTTGTTATTTTTCTCTTTTCCTTATTGGCATAAGACGCATTTTCCTGATCTGCCCTCTTTCCGTTAGATATTCCCCCTCTGGCAGACTTTCCTTTCTTGGATTTATTTACCTTTTTCTTGTTCTGTCTCAGTGCTTGAGCATTTTTATCATGCGTATCTGTTAAAACAACTGTCACAACCTGCCCCGAGCAAATGTAACTTTTTGCCCCAACCCCAAATCTAAGCATACAAGGTTATGTAGTGAAAACATTAATAATTATATCTGTAAAACCGAATATTCATTGCAAAGTGAAACCATTAGGGAAAACATAGCAGAAGAAGGGAACCTCTGGCATATGAAACATAGCTTATAATCCAATATTACTAAAAGAGTAAAATTTTACTAAAGTGCAATTTTAAGGGCGGCATGCGCAGGCTCCTCTCACAAAAACGCTGGCGACCCCGGCTCTCGCACCATGGTAGCCGGTGGTGGGGAGAGTATTTGGCTCTTTTTGACGTTAAAATTGCGCTCTCTGTTTCGCGGCCAATGTCTCTGTAACAACCTACCCGTGTCACATCCAGCCCCGGTCTCCCCTAGCTAGTAAACATCATAAAGGGAAAGTATTCACCGCCGAAGCACTGAACCGCTTTAACCACTAAAAATGTGAGGTATCGCACTAACAAACATGAGCAATTTTTTATCTCATGAATATCTCAAAAACAAAGAGCTGTAGTATACTTCAGTTAGTTTGGTTGGAGAGATGCGATAAGATCATTGACTAAATGGCGTAAAGTACTAGCTAAATTAATGTTGCGTTTAACTGTGTTAGTCTACATCAGCTTCAATATTTCAAGACGGGAAGCTCAATTGTGGTTCATATCGTTTTGAGTTTGATCTATTTCTTTTCCACAAGCGGCAGTATTTTCCACTTGGTCCAAACGTAAGCTCTGTTAACGATTTTCTAATAAATAAAGCTCGATAACCATTTACGACACACTTGGTTCACTTTATACCTTTACAAAACGGTACGTAAATTGTTAACAAAAGAAATTCAAGTGCCATTCCGCTACTTGGGATTTAGCACTTTATTCTTTCAAACTCTAAAATCACTTGTAATTACAGTATTCTTTGTCGCATAACGATTTATTTTAGTTACCAATACAGTTGTTAAAACAGAAATTAATATCTCCCAACAAAACAATCACAATCATTAATCTAAAGGAACTAAAAGAAAAATTAAGAATTTGGCGCTAGTGCTCCAAGGCACAAACCTTGATGCTTATCGAAATTGGACACTTATTGACGTCCATTTAATGAAACAAGCGGCCCCTAATCCCGTGAAATACCAAGGTCCATAAATGGTTAACGAAAATTTTAAAGTCATCCATTTAAACAAAAAAATCATAAAATTTGACATGTAAAGTGACCCAGTACCCTATATTAATAATACCCTCCGGCCGTATTCGGCCTTGGCGGCCGTCCTTACGATTAGCCAGGTAACCAGGATATATGTGCACAAAGTGAGTGCGCAAGCACAGGTGCACTCCCCATTCCCTCACTCTCATAATTAGGTGGGACAGCAGTCTGCCACGACCATAGATACATCAGGCGCAGGACCAACGGTTTAACGTGCCTTCCGAAGCACGGAGGAGCTCGAGATGAAATTTTTCGGTCACCCATCCGATGACTGGCATCTGCGAAAGTTGCTTAACTTTAGCAACCGCAGTCCGAGTGCGCTAACCACTGCGCGGTGGAGCTCCTCAAATCCGTATTTACCCGTATATATATTACCGTATCATTGACTGTTTACTATGTTGATACTTGACTATAGTGATTCCTGGCTGGGTCATCATCATCCTAGCGCTTCTCCCGGTTGCATCATCGGCTATTGCACTTCGTAACTATTGTGCTATGTTTCTGCTGGTGAGCAAGGTCGCCAGAGCTCAGTTCTCAGTTCAGGGTATGGAGTCTTAAATGCAGGCAACGCATCTGCGACCCTTGTGCGGTTGTTGATGTTCATGGGCAGCGGTAATGACTTACCATCAGGTGACCCTCCTGATCGTTTGCATTTCTATAACTTAAAATTTAATATATAATTTAATTATATTTTACAAAAAGTAAAGTGCTTTTGTGTGTGTGTGTGTGTGTGTGTGTGTGTGTGTGTGTGTGTGTGTGTGTGTGTGTGGGTGTGTGTGTGGGTGTGTGTAATGAACATAATGGTTAACAGCAACAAATGTTTCCAAATCCTCATAATGTAGTCACTTCATTTTTAATACGATTTTATTATCATTTTTAACAAGGGAAAGGAAAATAAACTCCATGGCTTATTACGCACATAAGAAGACGGTTAAGAAAAGGACCCTTGTAAGAAAACCAACAAGTGGGTAAGGAAGTGAAGAGGTCATAAGATCTTTGATGGGAGGTAGGGTCGTAAGTGGAAACGTTAATAGGAGAAAGATCGACAATGAAATTACTAATAATGTTACATCAAGGTTGTCGCTCGAAGAAAATGTGAAATGGCATTGGCAGTTGTGCTAAGAGTCATAGGTTCGATTTCTGGTGAAGTTATGTTTGTGTGTTGCCTATTTCCTATTTTGTCGGCTTACTAATTTTCAGTGTCGGGATGTGTCTAATTGTAGTAACATGTATGCTCCTTAGCTTTTAGGGACAAAAACGCTTAATTTTAACTACTATGGACTAAGACTATTCTAGATTTAGTCCATTAACGTCAAATAATTTAGTCTAAATTGCATATCAACAGCTAAGTTCTTAAGTTTAAAAAAATATACTAATATAGTTTTACGTTTATTTGACTTACAAAATCTGTCTTGTACAGGGTGGAATTTTGAAATAGGTTTTGTAGGTACAGTGCATATATCCGTTGTGGTTACAAGAAAACGTTGTTATCCAAACATCCATGAGTCTATGGTGATCATTTGCGGTTTGAGTCTAGAAATGTCAGAAATCACGATAAAACTTGACCCATTTTTATTTTCGGTATAAATGTTTCGGTATTAACATTATTAGTAATTTCATTGGTAATTTATAATCTATCGGCCTGCGTTACGTGACAACAAATAAATAAAATAAATATCCCATGCGTTAGTAGGTAAAACTATTATCTCAAATTCAACAAGAAATATAGTATCTGTTTTTGTTGTATAAACACAGTCTAAAAGCACCGAACTCGTTTTTTTCACTACTACGTATGCGATATTTATACTATTACTCTACGAAAAATAGAAATATCGCATATTGAATAGACATAAAGATAAATATATCATAGAAGGAGTCCTATTAAAATCAATATGAGCGATCCAATACGCACGTCTGTCGATATATCCCAAGTTCCCGACATTTAGGGACGTATAGTGCTTTGAATGTGTCTGAGAATAGATGTGCATCTTATTTGTCGGCAAATATTCACTGATCTTCGTTTCAGATTGCAACCACTGAGCTGTGAGAGTGAGGGAATTGGAATTGCATCCTTATTTGCACACTCCAGTGTTCCTGGAACAAGATTAAAGAATACAATAGGTACTTTTTGAAGCACTGTTTGACTACATCTCTACTATCTCTTCTATTTTTTAAATGTGAAAGTAACTCTGTCTTTCTATCTGTCTGTTACGCTTTCCCGCTTAATCCTAGAATTATAGCATATAAATCAAAGTAGTTATCCGCTGCCTATCCCTTTGCATATCTGCCTCGAACTTCCTACTACTATTATAAAGGCGAAAGTTTGTATGTGTGGATGTATGGATGTATGGATGTATGGATGTTTGTTACTCTTTCACGTAAAAACTACTGAATGGATTTGAATGAAACTTTACCACAATATAGCTTATACATCAGAATAACACATAGGATATTGGAAATCGAAATCCACGCGGACGGAGTCGCGGGCGGCCGCTAGTATAAAATAAATGTAATAAAAGGAGAATTTAAAAGTTTAATACATGTGCAATAAATAAGAAGAAAGTAGAAGTGCACCCTTTCGAAGCTAGGAGCGAGGAGCTAGTCCTACTACTATTATAAAGGCGACAGTTTGTATGTGTGGATGTATGGATGTTTGTTACTCTTTCACGTAAAAACTACTGAATGGATTTGAATGAAACTTTACCACAATATAGCTTATACATCAGAATAACACATAGGATATTGGAAATGGGCGGCCGCTAGTAAATAATAAATTAAATAGTACTACGTATTTCGACATTCTGAACACCGATTTCATGTCAGCGCTCCGGCAAAGAAAAAATGTTGTACAAAATCCCGGGGTTCCCAACAACTCACTCACACGTCTCACCGCCAATCCCGCATTTCTAAACTGCATCTAGTACACCACTAACGGTCATAAATTCCGGAGTCCGGCGCGTAAACCTAAAACCATAAAATAAACCATTTCGTCCAAAGGCGTGCCTTACCGTTTTATATTTCCCACCTGCGCCAAAATTAATGTTGACCCCTTAAAATTGATGAGGACGCAAACGTATTTCCTGATTGGTGGATTTCTTTTTGATCTTGCAGGTTTTTGTTTTTTGATAATAATAATTTAAATTTTACTTAAGAGACGTGGAAATCTCTGCCCAGATTCATCTTTCTTGAGCATTATGAGTATATGATAAATATAATTATAAATAAATAAATTCATTGAACAATGTTATGTGGAATAGTGTTTTAAAATTAACATTTACTAAGTAAATAAATAAATAGCACAACATCACATACATTGATCTAACACCTTGTTAGTAGCTTAATCAACAGTGGTATTACAAATATACTTTAATAGATACATTAACACCCAGACCAACATATGACATATCATATACCCAAACAGGCATACTCGTGCAAACTCATATTTTTCCAGTGCGAGGATCGAACCCGCGACCTTTTGGTCTAATATGCAACTTATTCACTCACCAAGCGGGAAATCACATTTTTGGTGATGGTAAGCAGTCACCGCAAACTAATTAATTATTCCAGTAATTTTGCGTTTAATCAGCTATATTTAACTTATAGTGAAAACCTCTTTAATTGACCGCCATCATTTTCAGTAAAATTACGAAACCATACAGTACAAATTGGATGCTGTTTGATATTCCACGCAACAAATATATTGATGAATTTCTCGAACTACTATGTATAAAGCAATACCATCAATATTTCCAATCATTTACCGTTACATAGATGTTATGAATACTGGCTTAATCATCAAGTTTTTCCATTTGTGGCTTGTTAAAAAAATAAATAATAATAGTAATACCCTCCGGCCGTATTCGGCTATGGCGGCCGACCTTGTGATCAGCCAAGTACGCAGGATATATTATAGTGCACAAGTGAGTGCGCAAGCACAGGTGCACTCCCTATTCCTTCACTCTCATCTCTCTACGGTCGTGGGACAGCAGTCTGACACGACCGTAGAGAGATCAGGCGCAGGACCAACGGCTTGACGTGCCTGCCGAAGCACGGAGGAACTCGAGAAGAAATAATTTCGGTCACCCATCTGATGACTGGGATCTGCGAACGTTGCTTAATTTTAGCAACCGCAGGCCGAGTGCGCTAACCACTGCGCCATCGAGTTCCTAAAAATAAATACACGAGCTGCATTCGGAAATAAACAACCTGACTGAGAATTATAGTCTACACTTCGACTAATGAGGCATTTTCTATTTTTTGACGTACCGCTTGGTGCAAAGGTGAAAAAGTTAGCAATTAGACCAAACAGGTCGCGGGTTCGATTCCCACACAGGACAAACATTTTTGTCCATGAACATGGCTGAAACGTCAAGCAGTAAGTACTCAGGTACTTATAAAAATAATATCGCGTTTAGTCCCGTTGTAATGTTAAATAATCATGGCTGTTTTGTCTTGCTTGGGTGTTCATGTTAGCATTTTAAGTAAGTAAACAATTTTCAAATACCTCTTTTGATTCTGATACAGGTACACAAGTTCTGAAGCTACTTAACACGGAGTCATATCAATGTTTGTTTAGTTGTGCGATATTTCATATTTTATTATTTAAACGCTAACTCAATTTCAACGATGGATAAAGTAAAGTCAAAATAAAAAAAAATACTGTTTAATTTCTTTAACATCAAAGAGCGTCATTTAAGTGGTTTCTTAATAACGTTAATACCTCTAAAAGTTTCCCAGTCGGACTAGGTAAGACGATAGTTATTGCCCATTCCCTTGGGCCCTTGAAGGGGCGCAGGAAAAAGTTAATATCACTGAGTAGCGGTAAAGAAAACAGATTGCCAGTTTAACTGCACAGTGTAATTGAGAACAGTAAGACTTTAAGCCTTGGTGTTTGAATATATATATTTTTCACAAAAACATATATACTCTCTGACTCCTTGTTAAACGGCTTTAGCGCTTGTGTTACAGATATTGGAATCAGTATGACAAATATACTGAAATACATAAACACCCAGAACAGTACAAACAGACACGTTATGTACACACATATTTGTCCCGTGGGGGGATCGAACCCGCGACCTCATTCATGGTCTAATAGTCAAATTCAAAGTCTGCGGCCCGACTTGGAATTGTACCTTAAAACTGAATGTAAACTTCAGTCTGAAAATCAGCCGTCCGACATTTTTCTCCTCTCCTCTTTATTTAGGCAAAAAGTTACCTCACCGTAGACACATTTACTGTGACAGACGTGTTGAATGAAACACACCGCAGTGCGGGAAACAGTCCGTTGTGGTTGTACTCGCCGCGTTAAACTGAATATGCTTTATAAACTTCTGCTGGTATTGGTTTGAACGCCGGCCGGTTCATATTCGTTTTAATGTTAATAATGCATGAAACAAAGGAATCAAGTTCATTAGCCAACACTTAAACTATGGTAAAAACAGCGTCAGATAGATAGCGAGACTTAAATAAATAGTCAATCGGTACAAACAAAGTTTCCATGTTGTCGACAACATTTAATTCGTTTTAAAGTTGACTGAAGAAAGGAACGATGATCGTCATCATACTATCGCCTCTCCCGTTCGCATCCTCGGAGCTCAGGGTAAGGTATGACTATGATCCTAAATTGACCAACCTGTTTAACACAATGGAGCGACTGTCGTCTGACCTCCGTACTCTTACAAGGGAAAGCAGACCATTTCCGAAGCACGGAATCATTTCCGAGTTTTGACATTGCAGGCTTGAATGGTGATGTGGTGATGAAAACCACCACAAAGTGTAAGTGTTCCGTGGGATGTGCACCCACGATCTCCGAAGATTTAGAGCACAGGTGCTCTAACCAGTACACAACGAAGGCAGTTAAATGTCCCAATTTCCCAGTCAAATCATTCTCTAGGTTAAAAATATACGCATTCGGCCCTGAGTGATCACGGGGTGTTGCGAGCGTACAATGGAGTATTAGGCAGAATACCTACTCACGGCTGAAGTGGGGACTTGTGCTATGTCGAATGGATGTGGTAATATAATGCGTATTTCTTTTTGTGAAGGTGTCTACATGATTGGTGGATGATAAAAAATTGGTAGGTATTAGAAGAAATGGATGACTTTTTTTGGACCTACACACATTTTCCTTTAAAGCACAACCAACTAGAGTGGACATAACTGGACGCACAGTCTCTATTGGCTACGCCATATTGTGCATCAACGATCATCATCAACAGCCTATCGTAGTCCACTGCTGGACATAGGCCTCTCCTAGGGCTCTCCACTCAGCCCGATCCTCGGCGATTCGCATCCAGCTCCTGCCAAAGTAGCTGCTCCTGCTTCTGTGTAAAGTATAAATGCCGATGTTCATTATAAAAATATTCATGACTTCTGCAGTCCATAACTTGATTTTATTCAAACATTTTACCGAAATCTTCCACCAAGAAATTCCAAAAATGTTGTTGGAGTTTGAACTGATCTAAGTTTGGGTTTTTGATCTGATCTCCTCTAATCCGAAGATACATTACTTGATGATAATTATGATTTTAATAAGCTTTTTGCGTTCCAGGGAAAATTAAACATGCGAATGTTAACTGCTTCAACTTGAATAATAAGTAATAAGGCCATCTTCCAAACTGATGGCCCTTAAAAAGTGGACCGTTACACTTCCCGACAATTAGGTTCTTTCACAAAGCGCAATAAAGCGTTAATTCCACAATTTTCCTTCAACCATAAACACTAATCATTTAACAAGAGCATAATAAATGGCGTCGGTAAACCAAGCGAAATTACCGTTACAAAACCTATACAGCGGAGATACGCGGTTTATTGTGTAGTAAAATTTTAAATAACATCTAAGGACCGACGCAGACTTGGTGTTATTCCCAGTAGTTCCCTCTAGCCTTGTCATCCGGGGTGGCAGCTTAGTTTATATGATTGGCAAAGTTATTCTTTTTGTAAACTTTTTAGAGCTTTTGACTTTGTCCAGATATTACTGTCCCAGAAATAATGATTTTCAGCGTGTAAAATCCTCTTCACGCATTGCTGTGGTATCTTAAAAACTCCTTATTCGTTATCTTCTCTCTTTAAATATCCTCTAGCTATCCTAATTCTTTCTTCTTTAGCTTCGGAGCCCAGGGTCCCCAAAATAAATTCATTCATTTATTCATCCTAAATCTTCCATTTCCAAACCTTGTATACTGTAAGCGGCCTTAGCAGCCCTCGCGTGACGAAACGGTATGTCTTGGCTTTATTTTATTACGTGATCCAGTCAGGAGCCGTCGCTGGAATTATACAACCTATTTAAACAGCAAAACTGATTATACGCCCGACTTTAAAAGATATACTGGGTTCATCATGCCGCTTTTATGGTGTACTTCCTTGGAGTACGGTTGACTGGGGTATTCCACATTGAGCACCCAATTTTTGACCTAAATACAACCCTGAAAATGACCATTTCGTTAATGCCTAATAGTTACGTCTAGTTTTTGTGGTTTTGTGAACTCTCAGTCATAAATCGAGATTGATTTAAAATATTATACTACCTAGGTATGCCTACAAATCTATTGCTTGTTATACATATATTCCCCGTAAACAATATTTTTCGAATTGTTCACGGGGTACGAATTACGATATTTACTGTGCTCTGAGGCAATGGCCGAGGATGCAACCGGGAGAGGCGCTAGGATGATGATGATGATCAAAATAGCCTACCAAAAATAGAAATGTATTATAGGTGCTCAAGTTGCGGCTCCTAAACTACTGGTTGCTCCAAGTGGAATACCTCGTTTTACTGGTCTACGATGAGGAGAATGATGTGGTTGGGAAAATAGGGGGATGTAATGTCGTAGTATGTTTGATGGGTTAGCTCGTATGAGGTTTTCATGAAAGATATTAGTAATAACTAACCTTTATTCTGTTTTTATAATTCAATCATCCCGTCTCAGTGAGAATTTAAGCGACTGTAGTAAAAAAGTTTTATTGAAAGGTTCAACCACAAAAACTTCTTTATAATCAATCCTATGTCTTAAAAAGAATAACTACGCAAAGAACATTGCCCATATTTCTATGGAACTCGGTTGCGCTGGCTATGAACGAGTACAACAGTAAAAAAAAACATAAAAAATAGTAGAAATACCCTACTTTTGAACACACCAAGATTTTTGTTTTTATTTTGTGGGGTTTCCTGCAAATCTCAATTTAAAGTAATGGTTTGGAGGTTAGGAAATATTTGACATTTGCTATATTACGTTCGTAAAAGAGAGAATAGAAATACATTAATTCATTAGAAATAAGCTATGGTGTTCCATACTATAATAAATAAATCACCTTGTAGGAACCTACTTCAATCCCAATAGTACAAGCCCGTGCGTTATGGTAGGTGATTGGAAACAACAACTACCTAGTACCTAGTATTACCAAATTAACCTATAGAAAATATATTAAAAATAAGTTATTTCTAATTTCCCGACCAGGAATCTAACCCGGCACGTTAGCGGCACCTTAAGGTCGGTGCATACGCCATTTGACCGTGGAAGTATCTCCAAATCATTATATTAGGTAGGTCATTTAACTATGCAAAAGAGGTGAAACAAAAACATCAGATTGCATATTATTAAACATTTATTCAGAATGGTCTTATCATAAAATATCTTCTTCTTCGTCCTAGCGTTTTCCCAGCCTAGTGCCCAAAATATATCGTCTAAAAATACCATCTACGTCTCAGGTACCATAGCAGTGTCATTACATGGGCACAGCAGCTCACTGTCCGATTGCCTACTAATCAAATACAATAGTATCCAGCAATATCTGTAGCAGCGTTATGTAAAACTCTGTTCAATAAAATATAGGCATAGTAAACCTTGTTGCTAAGATGCCGTTTTTTTTTCCTAGCCCTAACTAAACATTTATCCGTTCCCAGCACCAGAGGCAAGTCATCCTCAATGTCGTCAGCATTTCTATTTAATATTTGCCATTCCGGCTCACGTGGTCCCCGTAATATGAACGCGCCTGTTTGACTTGATAGGAGCCTAGTACATAGTCATTAAATCATGTTACGACAGTTTTGGAAAATGATTTAAATGGGTCTGTTCTTAGGTCACGAACATAGCTCTGTTGAGAGAGGCAGACCTCCGTGGTTGTTTGTTTATGGTTAATTCTAATTTCAAAGGGAGTTTGATTTGACAATCTGCTGTACACATGCGCGACGTCAAAAAGTAACGCACTTCATCTGCAGACCTTAGAGAGTTTAGACGTTATGTTGCTTTGATAGTTTATATAGTGGAATTGTCAATTGTGTGTAATTATGTGTAAAATGTGAGGAATAAACCCATTACCAAGACTCCTGGTTTTCTTATTTGGATCAAGATTGCCATCCGGCAAGAGGTTATGGGCCCAGATCCCATAAGGAACCAAGGATTAAAGAAATAATGAAAAATGATTTTTTGAGAAGAATTTAGAGTCCATAGCAACCAGCACGCCCGGCAAGAGGTTAAAGAGTTAATGGGGTGCATACTTATTAAGGGACAGAAAATGATTCATTTAAGGGGGTGTGGAAAAATATGTGAAGTATTTTGAAGTATAAATGAATCATTTGACAGAAATGGAACTTAAGAGCATAACATAGCAGCATAACGGCAGAGGAAAAGAAACGTTAATAAAAAATTATACACAATTATTTGGAGAGATTGGCCTTAAGTTTTGATATCATATTTATTTTAGTTGCTGTATTTTGTAATGTGTTAATTGATTTGAATTTAATAGTATATTTTGTTTTTTGTTGATTGATCTGATGTTATGAGATTTAAAAGGTTAATTTAGTTGAATAATTATGTGTTGAGAGAAGTTAGTAGAAGGTTTTAAATTAGGTAGGTCGAGTAGGAGTCAAAGATAGTTGAAGTTTTTGTTAGGTAGGTCGAGTAGGAGTCAAAGATAGTTGAAGTTTTTGTATTAAGGTGGATCGAGAAGTGGATGAGGTAGTTGAAGGTGTTTCTAATGGAGTAATAGTTCGAGAGAAAGATGACGAGTTTTGTTGTGTAACGTGTTGAATCGAGAGGCAGATAGAAAGTTTGTAGAGATATTATGTTAAGGGGTAGACAGGGGTATTATCGGATAGGTCAATTGGATGTGAGAGATAGGTAAACTTTGTATGAATTTTTGAGATGTGATGTAGGAGGATAAGAAGATGAGGTTGGCAAGTTAATTCAAATTTTTTTATAGTGTTGAACTTGTAGTTATACAACTATATTTTTAGTCATGATGGTTAGCATGTGCAGCAGATTGAGGGGGTGTGTTGAGAGAGGCAGACCTCCGTGGTTGTTTGTTTATGGTTAATTCTAATTTCAAAGGGAGTTTGATTTGACAATCTGCTGTACACATGCGCGACGTCAAAAAGTAACGCACTTCATCTGCAGACCTTAGAGAGTTTAGACGTTATGTTGCTTTGATAGTTTATATAGTGGAATTGTCAATTGTGTGTAATTATGTGTAAAATGTGAGGAATAAACCCATTACCAAGACTCCTGGTTTTCTTATTTGGATCAAGATTGCCATCCGGCAAGAAGCTCTCCTTCTATTCATGTTCTCATTTTTACACCAGCAGTGCTTCCAGTAACATGATTCATATCTCCTCTCTGTAGTATGATGAAACATTCTTGACAGGCCGTATCATCAGATGGCAACTGAAAAAATACAAGAATATGAAATACCCGAGCCACATTTATTTATCATTAACATTGACTAGCTTGATGGCCAAGGTCCTCGATCATAGGTAGGATTACTTACTAGTGCCGGGCTATTCCAGTCCTCGTCAACACGCCGACTTGGCAATGTATGTACTAATGCAAGTGAACACAGTTCACACAGCGAGACATAGTGACAAATCACTGCACGAATTGAAAAAGTTCAAACTCAACTCAACACGAACGTGGTGGAGAAGAAACAATACTATTTGCTTGCCGGAATACCTCACAAAATAATCACAAGAATTCAGTTGATGTGTCAGTTCTCCCGCATGTTGTCAACTCGCGGAAGTTGACAGCGGTACGATTATTCAAAATCGATACTTTTTCTTTTAGAAAATGTATTTATAATATAATTTATGTTTACTCGAGTTTTTTTATCTTTTATAATAATAATGATTACCATTATTATAATAAGAGCTTATCTATTTACAACTTTTCTTCTACAAGAATCTCAACCGATATTCGTACTCATTCATCGATGCACTTGATGTCATGGGAACTAGTTTATTGTCTCATTAAATATAAATTATGAATCCCACAACAGATTTGCATTAAAATAACTAGGAACGCATAGAAAATTATATCATGAATTTTGAACAATTTGCCTTGACTATACTCGTATATTGATAGCGAAACGGGTTTGGGCAATGTCCATTGTATACTTCTAGCACGTGTATTCGATTATTTTTTTATGATATGGGAGGCAAACGAACAAGAGGGTTACCTGATGGTAAGTGATCACCGCTGCCCATGGACATTAACAACCGCACAAGTGTCGCAGATGCGTTGCCTGCATTTAAGACCCCATAGCCGCCCTAACTGAGCTCTGGCGACCCGAATTTTAATAACCCGAACTGACCGCAGTAAAGAAGTTTCATGTAAACTTTCAACCAAAACAACTCCTTAGGGGCACGAATTTTGCAATATTCCGTTTTACGTCCTGAAATTAACCAATGGACATACAACCTTTAACAACTGTAGTTCTGCTATGTTATCTATGACTCTAGCAATTATGTAGTAAAGAAGACAAATCAAAAATATAAATTAAAGTTATATATTATGTTTGTAAAAAATGTATTGCTTTAAATTTAATTGTTTATACAATATTACATAAGAAAAATTATCAGCAAGTATCTATTAATGTCTCACTGCAGGGCAAAGGCCTCCATCTATTGAAATCATGTTTTCGTTGCAAAGATGGGTTTTGGCTTAATCACCACGCTTGGCAAATGCGAGTTGGTGATCACAAACCCGAATATTGAACAAAATTTTATATTGAAGTTATTCTCTGCAATATGTATCGAAATAATAAAACACTAGGAGTGCAGTAACATTTGCAAAGAATATTCTGTCTTGTTTGAGTACCATTTTTTATAAACCATACATAGTTCGCAAACTCGCATGGCTATATTTGGATACTGGCAAACGGATTTTTGCCCAATGACGACCGTATTTTATTTTCTTGCAGTTTGCACTGTGCAAATACCTACTGGCTAGATGGCATTCGGTGGGGTTATCGAATCTATGTTCGAAACATAGATTCGATAACCCCACGAATATACGAATTCGGATATACGAATCCATGTTTCAAATGCATGTTTTTTTTAAAATAAAAGTGAGGGAAATAGGATGTTTTCGTGCTAGCGTACATACTAGTGCAATACTAGTTATAAAATACTAGATTTCACTTTGTCTTTACTTCATTTTAACATTAAAACGTTCCCAGTCTTAGTTTAGAATTGCATCGTGTTAATTTGCCTCCCAGAGATCCCCAGGGAGCTCGTTCTATCTTTGCCTTTTACGGGATAAATGAATTTCAGGAACTGGAGACTTTGAGAGGCTAATAATACGAATACCTTTTACGTGAGTACTTATGTTGATAAAGTGATGGTAATAATAGTGAAATAAAATGCTTTTATTACAAATCACTACATTTTTAGTACAAAGGTATATATATATATATATATATATATATATATATATATATACATATATATACATATTTTGTTTTAGATGTATAACGCATTTTTGTTTCTTAACTGAACCATTTAGTAATTTAATTTAATTTATGTGACGAAAACAGTTTGCCTAATGGCAAAAGACCCATACATGCGTCTCCCAATAATACCATACATTTTCCGACTTAGTTCTGGAGGCATTCAAATAACACATGCACCTTAAAACGTCCTATCACAAAAAATGTGCAAGGTGAGATTTGTACACACGACCTCTACAGGGTAAATGAATATTTGACATGCAAGCAAATGTATTTTAGTGTCAATCAAGTTGCAAAATAAACGCTTTCACTTTGACTACGACTTTGACTTTGACTTTGACTTTGACTTCGAGTTTGACGTTGACTTTGACTTTCACTTGAACTTTTAGCAACTTAACCACAGGTCTACGTAGGCACTTTCATTTTTACCATGTCCTCATTTTAGCACATTCCTGCTCAAGGTATGCTTGGTGCGTTGACAAACACCCGCCATTATTGGACCTCCATTGTACAGTGCAAAAGAATCACCAGTGAAGTAACGGACTTTTTTTTCATCGTAAAAACTGATTTACTGTAATTGCACGTCGTATGGAATTGAATATGAAGGAGATAAATGTGATTATTTATAAAAACTTTTGTAAGAATTTTCAGGATAATAAATGATTTTCTATTCTTTTCTATTCATTTCACCTTTTCCTCTGGTGTTGATACGGTAAAACATATTGTGTAGTTGTTTGTATACTTACATATTTTTCCCAAATAACACAAAAATTAAGATGTCTATTTATTTACTCGACTTAAGTAAACTTGATCCAGAATTAAATTTTGTCACAAACGTTAATACATAACACTACTCAACAAATTTTCAACTTTTG
This sequence comes from Nomophila noctuella, assembly GCA_958496325.1. Classification (NCBI taxonomy): domain Eukaryota; kingdom Metazoa; phylum Arthropoda; class Insecta; order Lepidoptera; family Crambidae; genus Nomophila; species Nomophila noctuella. Next base: position 3,312,728 of record OY292503.1, on the reverse strand, counting down.
ATTTTATCTGAGGTCGCATTATGTGATTACTATTTCTTGCCACTTAAGTAATAAAAATATGCAAATATACACACACCATCACATCTCAATGTCCAGATAACCATCCATGTCCGAAATAACGAATTTTTCATAATTTTATTCTAATTTTAATGGAAATGGCGTAGTTTTTTTGGAGTGGCTGGCTTTTCTCTTGTAATAAGTAGCAGGGGTCTCTCTAATAAGGCTCCAACAGTAACCCGCGAGCATAGCAGGCTCCCATTTGCCTTGAAATCGCTTTTCAAATGCAACAACATCTTGGTGAAAGCGTTCGCCATGTTCGTCACTGACTGATCCCATATTTTCAGGGAAAAGTCCAAATGCGAGTGAAGAAAATGCATCTTAAGTGACATATTGCATCCCATTTTATAGTAGCAGTCCAATAAAACTTTAATTTTTTCGCGAAAATCTTCAGATTTCATGTTACCAAGGAAATTGTTAGTGACATCGACAAAAGCGTTCCATGCTTGTGCTGAAACCTGGATGTCAATAATTCTGCCTTATCAATGGGTAAATAAAATTCTCTTATGAAGTCATTTAGCCTAGTTTGATTCAATAAAAGTGGCTCAGATGCACATTTTGGGACATATTGGGGGTCCTCGCTATTTTCACTATCCGTCGAACTCGAGTCGACTTCAACTGTCTGAATTAAATTTACTGGGCACTCAGGAACAGGAACTCGTCAGAATGTGGCTGAGGTTTTATTACCGATGGCACGTTGGCATACTTAATACTTCGTTTTGATTTTTCAGGAAACCCCTTTAATTGCGTTAAACAAAAATAACAATCGACGGCATGATTCGTTGGCTCCATCCACACCATTGGCGTACCAAATGGCATTTTTTTAGTTGTTCCCTTACACCAACCATTGAGATATGTATAACATCTTAAGCAGCACACTTTAGGAACCCATGACTTGTCTTGATTCCTTACGACACGGTTAAAATAAGCTTGATAGCACTGTTTAATTTAGTCAGAAAGTGTTTTTTTTTTCGATTTCAGCGTAAACTCGCCACAGATATAGCAAAATAAATCAGAACTGTTAACACACACTCGCGACATTTTAGAAGTCAGTTAATATACTAACAAATGCACTATGTTCCATTTGCAAAAGTAATAAGTTTCCGGACTACCCGCATTTTAAATTTTGTAGGTAGGTAAAAAAAAAAAAAATATTTATCTCTATAACCAGATGTGATATCGAAATAAAATACATACAGTATTTTTATATTGGTCAAGCTTATTATGAAATATGTACTATGAATTGGGTCAGATATTTTTTAAGTGTTGAGTAGTGTAATAGGTATAGCTCGATGGTGTAGTAGTAAGCGCGTTCGGTCTGCGATCGGATCGTAGGGGTTTTCAACAACTTTTGCAGATGCCTGCCGATCATCGGATGGGTGACCGAAAATTTTCGTCTCGAGCTCCTCTGCGCTTTGGAAGGTATTTAATTACATTCAGAATACAAGTTATAGACACTTATTTGTGCTCGCTTGCGAAAATAAATATCCAATTAGCCTCATTGGACTTCTCTGCACTGTGACAAAGGTAATGCGTGTCTATTTGTTGCTCTGGCTGGCTTCCCAGAGGTTGATTGTTCACTATTAATAAGCGGTTGACCATATCGATCACGGCCTAGGCTGATTTTGGGTCTAGAATTTATTTTTCTAGGACGAAGAGTTATACTACAGCTTGTACTACGGATGCTAGGGAACGGATATACAAACTTTCGCCGGGCCCTATGGTCTAGTGGTCAGAGCTAAAGTATAAATAACGTTGTTCATCACGCAAACGTTTAACTGCCTCCGTGGTGTAGTGGTTAGAGCGCTGTGCTCAAAAACTACAAACTCGGAGGTCGTGGGTTCGAATCCCGCGGGGAACACTTTCACTTTGTGTTGGCTTTCCCAGTTTGGTTAGGACATTGCAGACTTGAATCACCTGATTGTTCGATAAGAATGATGATTCCGTGCTTCGGAAGGCACGTTAAGCCGTTGGTCCCGACTATGATCCAACCGGTCTGGTTTCCCTTGTGGTTACGGAGGTCAGACGACAGTCGCTCCATTGTAATAACCAGGTATGTCAATTCAGGATCATAGTCGCAGCGTACCCTGGGCTCCAAGACAATGGCCGAGGATGCAACCGGGAGAGGCGCTAGGATGATGATGATGATCACGCAAACGTTTGTTTTATTTCTAGCGGAATTCGGTTTGGCTTTAGAATATAATATATGACCACTTGACCAGGGCCTGTCAAGGGCTTAGAAAATTGTCGACTTTCCTAAACTTCACATCAAAGAAACATTACTAAAAATTAAGTTCCTTGCCATTTTTTTAAATCAAAATTTACACATTGGAACATTACTATATGTAGGTACTAGCGGCCGCCCGCGACTCCGTCCGCGTGGATTTCGATTTCCAATATCCTATGTGTTATTCTGATGTATAAGCTATATTGTGGTAAAGTTTCATTCAAAGCCATTCAGTAGTTTTTACGTGAAAGAGTAACAAACATCCATACATCCATACATCCATACATCCACACATACAAACTTTCGCCTTTATAATAGTATATGTAGTAGGATTCCCGTATTAGAAGTCTTATTGCTATTTATAGTGGAGTCAATGAAGCATTTGACTCGAAAGTCCTCAAGAACAGCTCCGATTTCGATGATTTTTTTTTTGTTAAGTTTATTTTTTTATATTATTTAAAATCAGAAACCTCTTAGAGCGGGGACGGAACTATTTATATTGTTTTTACAGTATCAACGATATGGATAAAAAAATTAAGTTTGGTCTCTATTTTTTTGTAGAAAAATCTCCATAAAATAATCTTTTGGTTACAAATAGTTGTTACAAAAAAGATTTTAACAATAATTTAATATTATTTTGACGCGTATATTTGGGTTTCATACAAACTTTTATCCCCCGTTTAATCCCTCTATGAGTGAATTTTACCAAAATCGTTCATGGGGAATGCCTACGTCATAATAACTTGATGCATACAAAGTTTCAGCCCGATCGGCTCAAAATTGACAAAGTTTCATACAAACTTTCATCCCCTATTTTATCCCCTTAGAGGTTCAATTTATCAAAATGATTTCTCAGGCGATGCTCACATCATAATAACTAATATGTATGCAAAGTTTCAGCTCGATCGGCTTAAAATTGACAAAGTTTCATACAAACGTTCATTCCCTATTTCATCCCCTTGGGGGTTGAATTGATCACAATCCTTTCTTACTGGATGCCTACGTCATAACATCTACCTGTATACCAAATTTCAGCCCGATCCGTCCAGTGGTTTGGGCTGTGCGTTGATAGATCACTATGTCAGTCAGTCACCTTTGAGTTTTGTATATATAAGATCGGGCTTTATTTTATATATATAGATTTGAGTTTTATATATATATAGATTGTTTATAACATTCATTAATATATTTACAAGTTTTTAATGGATATTGTATAGGAGAATTTTTTTTTGTGTATAAAATATATCGTAGATATTGTTTATACAATATAAATAGTTCCGTCCCCGCTCTAGGAGGTTTCTGATTTTGAATAATATAAAAAAACAAAATTAACAAAAAAAAAATCATCGAAATCGGAGCTGTTCTTGAGGACTTTCGAATATTGCCTGTTTTATGTATTCATTGACTCCACTATTAATAGATTTCAAATTTCACCTTATTTCAAACTGACCATTTCCAACAAAAACATTTAAATAAATGTTGGAAATTATTTAGCATTCGAAGAGCAATTTCATTTAGTTTTTTCACAAACGTCCCTGAATGCTGGCTTTTGCGTTAAGGTCCGGTGCAACTTGGATTCCAGGGTAGTTTCTATCAAAGGGAGCCTTTTACAAATTACTGGAGAAACGAGGAAAAGTTTTGGATTTCAAATTAAATAATTAGGGTCAGGACTTAGGAGGAGTACGTACGACTTACTTCTTAGGAATTATTTAAATAGTGGTTGTTGCGGAAGTAATTAATCGCTCTCAACTCTGAGATGAGTCGAAAGCGATTTATTAATACGAGCCTAAGATAATTATCAAGAATTTTAGTGTCAAGCATCAGTTCTATACAACAGTAGATATTGAATAGTCGAAATTAATGTTCAGGTAATTATTAAAGAGTTGAAAAAATTAATATCTCTGCGCAAACTCGTTGTTTTAGAGACGGGCCGTGGTCTTGAGGTTCTGGGTTCGATATCTAGGGTAGGTCGGTCAAATTTGTGTCGGTTTTTCCGAACACAGCCCGGGTTTGTGATTAGCAATCCACATTTGGCAAGCGACCCACATTTGTAACAAAGACATAATTCCAGATGATTGATTATTTGCCATGCACTAGATCTTTCGGGTAAAATTCCGTATATCTATTCAAAACAATTGCTCCCTGTTCAATGTACTTAGAAAAAGCCTATTTAGGCTGTTCTTAAGCGGGTATGCTCTACCCTCGACGGCATCATCACTTTCAATCAGGTGAGATTGCGGTCAAATACCCTCTTATCTATACTAATCTACACTGATATATAAAGCTGAAGAGTTTGTTTGTTTGTATGTTTGAACGCGCTAATATCAGGAACTACTGGTCCGATTTGAAAAATTATTTTTGGTATGGATAGTCCATTTGACGAGGAAGGCTTTTGGCTATTTGAAATTGAAATCCACGCGGACGGAGTCGCGGACGGCCGCTAGTTACTTAATAAAAAAAATTTGCAGAAACTTAACTTTAAATGATTCATCTATTCATGTATATTTATAAAATATGAAAAAGAGTGGTAGTGTCTTTTTTAAAATAATTTAAAACTGGAAGCCTTTTCCCGCATTTGAGCAATTATTGAGCTGATATTAAACTTTTCAAAAAGGAAAAAAGTTGTACTCTTTATTTTTTTGTAATCAAAAAACAGTTCTGCGAATAAAACGTCACGGAATGAAAATCTGCCGTGCCGTCCTTTTAGTGAGATGAATTGTTTTTAGCGAAAATGCGGGTCGGACCAAAAAAACGTAGGAGAAAACTTAATGGTTGGTGTTTTCTGAATTTCCAAGGGAGCGGTAAGATTTTGAAGTAATTTAATTAATTTTAAAATGAGAACAGATAGTTTAAACATATTTATATGTACCTACGTTGTTGTAGTTCAAATACAAATCGTACTGAGTCAAAGAAGGGGAAAAATATTTCATTTTTTCTTAGTTTCTTGTTATGGGTACATTTTTCTCAGAAGTTTATACAAGCTGTAGCTGTATCAAGATTATTAAAATAAGGGCTCCATTTTTTGCGCTACAGAATCCAAAAAAAACTGTGAAATTGCTGAACTAATGAGTGTCTTTAGAGGTTAAAATAGGTTCTCGTAGGAAAAATAAAAATAAGTTAATATCAGAAAACGTTTAAAATTTTTAGAACAGTAAAAATCTGATATGCCTCAATCATTTGTATTCCATTATTCTTATAACAATAATGAGCCTGTAATTTGCATAATTATAAGGTGATCAATGTCACCCATTCATATATCACATAATACATAAGTACAAAATAGTGTTCTAAAAAACAATCATAAAAATACTCTCTTTCTTTGAATGTCGTTAAGTCGTATATCATTTATAACCGTACATAATATGTAACCATAATTATATGTTTTCCTTTAATACGTCATTCTATTCACTAAGAGTTGGAATATCTCCAGTAGGCTTATGTATCCCAATACACAAACAGATTGGATCGTGGGAACATACTACTGGGCCCATACATTCCATCTTGCTTGTAATTGCTTTCCTATTGACAATGAGGTTGTATATAAATATTGGTATATCACTATTTCTTTGGAAATGAATATGTGTAATATTTATTGTTGGATTTGCTTGGAAGATATGGAGGGGCTCAAGATAAAGAAACGGTCAATAAGGATGTTGACACAAATCACTATTAATTACACATCATTTTTCTACAAAAAGAAGACGGTTTTCAGCATCTAATGTATTGGTTAGGTCTCGTTTAAAAGTTAGAGTAAGAATTATAATAAACTAGCAGATTTCGGTTTCCGATAGCCTAAAGCCTTCCTCGTCAAATGGACTATCCAATATATATTTTTTTCAAATCGATCCAGTAGTCCTGAGATTAGCGCGTTCAAACAAACAGATACACACTTCAGCTTTATTATATTAGTATAGATTAAAATGATATAGTGAATTACTCAATTATCTTCAAAATAATGATGTCATAGTGTGCTATCCCCAATAGTTTGGATGGGTTTGACAGTTATTAAAAGAAAGTCAAATGACTGGTGGTGTCAACATTCCTATTGTTCATCTACACTAAGATTATAAAGAGGAAAAATTTGTATTTTTGTATGTGACGAATAAACTCAAAAACTACTGAACCGATTTGAATAAATCTTTTACTGTTGGCTAGCTACACTATCCCCGGTGAACATAGGGTACTTTTGATCTCAGAAATGTGGGGGGAAGGGAGGGATATTTGAAAAAACAAATTACTCGCGGGTGAAACCGCAGCCGGTGCTCAATATAGAGGTCGCGGGTTCGATCCCCGCACAAGACAAACATTTGTGTGCATGAACATGTCTGCTTGTCCTGGTCTGGGTGTTATATGTATCTAATTAAGTACATTTGCAATACCACTGTTGATTCTGATGTCTGTAACACAAATGCTTAAGCTACTTAACACGGGGTCAGATCAATGTATGTGATGTTGAGAAATATTTATTTATACTTAATATTTTAGTTAGAGGATAAACTCGTAGAATTGCACTCGTGCGAAGCTATTAGTATGCGTTTAACAATAGATTTTCCTGATCCCAATACGAATTCCATTATTCATTGTCAGAAAATTAGGTGCGTTTAAAGCTAATGGCTTTTGGCAGTAATCAAATTGAGGACTTTGAGCTCTATTACTTATCAGCTATTTGTAACAAATGTTAGTGTATTATTGGAATAAATTAACAAAGTGGGACCAGAAATCGTGTAGGGTCCCGTGGTCCTACTAGTGAGGCAATTCGGTGGGACCACGGGTATAAGATTCATGTACAACCCAGAAGGAGCCGTGGTCCCACCAGCGGAATAAATCGGGACCAAGGGCCTTTGACGACAGTACTATATAATATGTAGTTAAAATGTATATGCTAAAAAAAATTAATTTTATTTATTATTTCGCTACGTGTGGTGAATGAAGAACCACTCGAACGCTTTTGTGCAAATTTCACATAAACCATCAACTAAATAGTCGGAACAAAACCTAAGCACTTCGTAACTTTTTTGCTATGTTTCTGCTGGTGAGCAAATCGGGAGGGTACGGGGCTTTTAAAGGCTGGCAACGCTTATACGGTTGTTGATGTCTATGAGCAGCGGTGATCACTAACCATCAGATGAAAGACTTGTTTGTTTGCTTCCAATTCACATAAAAAAAATAAAAAGCCCCTTTCCTTGTCCTGCAGTGCACTGTCAGAGGCACATCGAACAAAAAGGGATGAAACAGTCATATTCCATTCCTTTTATATTCCTGTGCGTGGGCCTCCATCTAATGAATTGAATTGTATTGTGCTGTACGCAATAAGGCCGGAGGGAAAATGTGCGTGAATTTTTTTTGTATGCCAATAAGCGAACCCCAATATTGTGGTTTGAGTATTCAGTCTGTAAATGCTGAATGGGAATTGGTGTTTAAATGGTTTTATTTTTCTGAAAGTTACAGTTATGCTAACTTTTGAAGTATTTTGTGAAAGCACATTTTGGAATGTCGTCCAATGTTAAAGATTCAGAGAACAATTAATCACAGAAAACGTTTTGACGTCACAACTTTACTTCACTTTGATGTCACTATATATAGCTTAATTACCACGCTTGCCAATTTACTTACTGGTAACCACGGATGCCTCGTTTCAGTAAACATAGTTTTAGGACGCCTTCGAGCCAGGTGAACCAACAATTTGCAAGACGGCTGCGAGTTCCGAAGATACGGTGAAATTAAAAGAGATTGGGCTAGCCTATGTCCAACAGAGAACTGTGATATGCTGATGATGATGACCATGAACTAGACCACGCATTTAAAATCGAATACCAATTTGCTCAACCTAGGAATCGAACCCGAAACCTTGAGATTATAATCGTACTTAACTCGAGAGATTCCATGGTACATATATGGATAATTTATTAATTATTATTTGCGAAAACTCAAACAAAACTGGATGCATTTCTTTTTATAGTTGTATTGTAACTGCACAAAAGTGCAATATCGTCATATAAAACACATTTAGCTGTGCAAACTGCTCTTTCGGAGGCAATGTCGTGTTGACAGTAAAACTAAAAAGTTTGAGAAACGCTTCATGGAGATTATAACGCGAGCGGCAAATTCTACACAAGGTTCCTTATAGCAATAGGCTCATCGTCATCCTAGTGCCTCTCCCGGTTGCATTCTCGGCCATTGCCTCGGAGCCCAGGGTACGCTGCGACTATGATCCTGAATTTACCAGCCTAGTTATAACAGTGGAGCGACTGTCGCACGACTTCCGCAACCCACACAAGTAAAGAGGAAACGGGATAATTTAGTGTAATAATCTTGACGTGCTATCCAAAGCACGGAATGATCATCCTTATCGGACAATCAGGTGATCAAAAATATAAACAATACATAAATATTTCACAACATTACATACATTAATCTGACTCCGTTACAGACGTCCTAACAGACATCAGAATCAACAGTGTTATTAGAAATATACTTAAAAAGATACAAACAAGACCTACATCAGGACAAACAGACATGTTCATGCACACAAATGTTTGTCCTGTGCGGGAATCGAACCCGCGATCTCTTGCGTAATAAGAAACATCTTGACCATTGCGCCAAGCGGGTCGTCTGTTTCAACAAAACGAATGGCAGCACTTGTGTAGCACTGCAGCTCTTAATTGCGGCAAACATTTAACTCAATTCGAACGGATCCCTGCAATCCCCTGCACCAGTGCATCGGATGCAGACACGTCGTAAAAAATGCACGCGTCTGCCCCGAGCCGTGCGACACGCGCTAGGCCTTTGTACTACGCACAGGGCAGGGGCGACGACCGGGCTACGTGAATGAACGTATAGGCTAGGTGAGTAAGAACGCGTTTTGCCTAGTAAGAACTAGTTTTGACCAATTGCGTTTTGATATAACTAAAGTTATCTGTTAAAACCGCCTGACATTTTTCGGTCATACAATTTAGAAAAAAATAACTACAAATAAGTAATTTCATTGTCATTTATATGTTTAAGATTTTAATTATAGCGTGTTGTTTAGAAAATACTGACTAGTAGGTACGCCGTTTTAAGCATTCGTTAATTTTTATTTTTTATTTTGTTTTACGAAAGACAAAGTGCTAAAACTAATAAGTCATTACATAATGCACATGCACAGGCCTCCATCATTTGATATCATAATTTCTTTAGCAAAATGGGTTTTAGCTTTATCACTTCATGGTGGCGGGTGCGGAATCCAATGCGGATTGTTGCTCACAAACTCGGGCTGTAGTTATTAAAACCGACATAAATTTGCTCGTCCAGAAAATCGAACCCAGGACCTCGAGACCACGGTCCGGTACTTTTTTTTTATTTATTTATTCCATAAAGACATCAATTTACACTTAAGCAACATCTGCCAAACTGTGCAACAGTTTGTCGGCAGCAGCTCTCGCGTTGACATAGATATTCTATATTTTACGTTAACACATACAAGAAATATGAACAAGTACAAGACAAAACACTTAAAACATTATAATAATACTAACTTTTGATGACTTAAATTACTAGATCATCGAGGCTTTCGACTTATTGTTAGCCGGATGTAATTAAATACAGCCGCACGTTGGCTGAATAACGGTCTACAGATTAAGTTACTCGTAAATCATTAGCAATAATAGTGAATTATTCCACCTACCGAAGTTACCCGAATGTCAATCGATATTGTTAATTAACAACTTGTTAACATCGACTTCCTCAAAACATATCCTGACGAACATAATTATTAATTAGCTACCAAATGATTTTCGCGGGAATATATACTGTTTGATATACAATATTACCAGAAGCCAGGTGCAACTAAAATGTTAATATTATTTAGCGAGGCTAAACGCGATATTAATTATGTAGTAAAATGTATAGTACTTACTGCTTGACGTTTCGGCAGCCGTTACAACAACCGTGGTCGCAAGCGGACCCCCACTATAGTCCCGTTAAATAATATTAATGACATAATGTTGCAACGCGAATGTCTAAGATCTTATGCACCTTAAATGATCAATTTTTCTCTACTATAATATGCATGACGACTATTATTATCTATCGGGACTAAACGCGATATTAGTTATGTAGTATATGTATTACTACTTACTGCTTGACGTTTCGACAACTTACTGTAACCGTGGTTGCAAGCCGACTGGTTAATATCGCATTTAGTTTTGTTAAATGATAAAAGAGTAATAATGCAACGCGGTAGTCTTCAAGCCTATATAATGCATGTTATTATACACATAAACCTTCCTCTTGAATCACTCTTTCTAAAAAAATATATTTATAGGATTTTTTTTTAAATATTTTAGCATACATAAGGACAGACAGAAGAAATTTTCTTTGTTTTATACATACCAAGTTCGACTGACAGATCAAATAACCAACTTTTATTAAATGTTGAAAACGTAAACTTGTGGGAAAACTGTATGAAATTCTAACATGACGTCACAAAGTCACAGTCACATTTCTAATTTCAATATGGTTCTTTGTTTCAAAAAATAAAAGCCCAATAAGTTGTGTATGCTGTCAAAAAACCCAACTTAAAGCAATGAATGTTTTTTCTGGTGAGTAAGGTTGCCAGAGCTCAGTTGGGGAGGGTATGGGTTAAGGCCGGCAACTCATCAACGATACCTCTGGTGGCGCGGATGTCCATGGGCGGTGGTGATTGCTTACCATCAGGCGACCCGCTAGCTCGTTTGCCGCCTCTGACATAAAAAAATAATACAGGAACAATTTTGTGGCAAATTTTATGCCATGATATATATACGAGTACAAAAGACAGTAAATAAAGGAAAGGTTTTTTGTCAAGTCATATAGGGAGACTACAAGGTTCTAGCTGAGCCAAGAGATGTGTAGAAATTACTCCACCCATAAGAACGACAAAGCTTTTAAGAAAGGGAGTTACGTATATTCCATATTAAACTTTGTCATGAAATGACTGCATATTAACAAATTTATTAAGAGTCAAAGGAAAGTTTGAAGTCACCTAACTTTGTACTTAACTAAACAATGCATTAACAGTTTTAAAGACAAGAGTTTTAATGTAATTATACTAATTATTGGCAGATTCCATCTAAACTTTGCATACAGATCCATTACGAAGTATGCTTTGAAATAATTAGTTTAATAATGGGTAATATATGCTTTAAACTTAATAATTACTTGAAATGGAAAATGTCGGCGAGGAACCAACAATTTTGGCAAGACAAAATTACTTAGTAAATTAAAATAATTAAGCCGCTTTACTCGGCTCATTCCAAATATGGTTGAGAAGGGAGAGGAATGTCATCGGTGAAGGTGATCGTTAGTATACTATAAAGGGGCCCCTTAAACCTACACGCTGGGTCGAAAGTCCCAGGCGCCGACTGACATTCCTTTCTGTTCCACGCGATGGACCCGGCACCCGCACGGAGAATCCATGGATAGCTAACCTTTTAATATTATTTACATGACGCTTATATGACGACATAAGCTTAAATACAACAGTTGATAATTATGTTAATTACATAGGTTTATGTTGTTAAATGAATTTATTTTAATAGTCCACGTTTAACGTATAAATTTTAATACAAAATACTATTTTAATACAAGTAACTTATGTTTGAAGTGCAAAAGGTTTTATTTTGTAAATCAATTTGCTGAATCAACTCTTTATTGCTTAAGTATTAGCTCTAATCTTAACAATTACTTCAAATGGCAATTTTTTTTCCGCTTATTTACTCATCTTATTTAAATATTTCAATCTAATTAAACTCAAATGTGACTGATTGTTATATATAATTGCTGTTTAGCGTGCGGGTAGATGACCGAAATCCTTTCTTAGTGGACGTAGGCATCCACTAAGAAAGGATTTTGGTCAATTCAACCACCGAGGGAATAAAATAGGAGATGAAAGTTCAATTGAACTTTTGACAATTTTCAATCGATCGGGCTCATCGGGCTGACACTTTGCATGCCAAACGGTAGTTGGCATTCCCTTAGAAAGGATTTTGATAAATTCCACCTGAAAACACTCCGAGCGCACTTTTGGGTTTGCATTATAAATAAAACAAACAAATCAGGTGGACCAAGCATATATATTGGATGTCACAAAAACATCTTATACAAACGATAAAAAATCTCGTCATCGCGGTACAAGCGATTTCATGCTCCGCGATATCTTACCGCCATCTGTTATCCGCAATATGCACTAAACCTAAATTGGCGTCAACAGGTTTAAGAGGTTTAAATAGAAGATGACGTTTGAATGCAACCGAAATCCACATAGACGAAGTCGCGGGCGGCCCCTAGTACAACATATTTTGATAAATTTTCATGCTTTTAATATCATTGAAGATGTTTAAAGATACTCTCGAATCCTACTTTAGATAACATTAAGTTTTCCATAACGCCCATAGTTTTCAACTCACCAAATATCTTTAATGGTAGAAGCTTATAATTATTATAGTGGCGTAAAAGAAGATAAGTAATTAGCGCTAAGGATAGCAATAAGAGTAATGCCGTTACTGGGATCGTAAACATGATAATAACTTGTTATAATCTCAGCTGTGGTTGGGTAGTCCGATACCTTAGGATCTGGTAGGGCTACCAACAACTCATAATTGTTACGGCCCGCTTGGTGTAATGGTCAAGAAGTTGCTTATTAGACTACCCACACCGGGCAAACATTTGTGTGCATGAACAGGCCTGTTTGTCCTGGTCTGGGTGTTATATCTTTCTTCTAGCGACCGAGGATGCGATCGGGAGAAATGCTAAGATGCTGATGATTTCTCTGCAGCCCTCTTGAATATACTCGTATGACATTGATTTTCTTTTATTTTAATAATAATGTCTTACAAAATATAAGCCTTAAAACTCCATATAATTTAAAACATTTTTTATCCTAAACCGGAATTGGGCTTTAAATCCCATAAGCACTCGTGTTTAATTAGATCCCATTCAGTTTACCCATACAGCAATTTAAACACAGGTATGTTCATGTAATTATGCAAATATTAGCTAGCAGTGTATTTACCATAATTAAGTGGAAATTTGCACAAAATTGTACGGATGATTTAGTTGGAATGGCACAGATTCTATGTGTCAATTTGTGCGGTTAACGGTTATTTAATTAGCTAAAAACGAAAGCTGTTTACAGCTATCGACAATTAATAGTTTTGTGCCATTGACATTACCAATGTAAATATTGGCTGTTGTCGAAAAACGTGTGGTTCAGGCATAGTAATTTTCTTAAATAGAATAGAATAGCATAAATATTATTTGGTTCAAAACACAAATAAAAATACAATAAAAAAAGACTTACAAAAACAGGATTAAAATATAAACAAACATCACAAAAAGAACCAAAAACATAAAATCCTTCAAATCAAACAAAAACACGAAAAAGTAAAAACTTAAAACTAATACATATAGCAAAATGTTTTTGAGGGTAAACTACAAAAACCCGCGGCCCGGCTGAGATGTAGCAAGCGCCGGCCCCAGTCCATCGGTTGATCGCGCACGGTGTTTTACTCGGCGTTGAGATTTATATAATTTCGGCGGAATATCGGTGATAATCAAGATTTTGGACTTAATATGTTTCATCTCGGATCATACGTTGGTTATTGGTGTGGTTTCTTCAGTTTTGGACCAGTGATTTATCAAAGGACTTCTCGGGACACGTGGCGATCTCGGCTTTTCATCTCAACTTCAGCATAGCAGTCGGCGTCAAAGGTGAGTGGTTTGCCTTTATATCGGGATTTTGCTCAGCTTGACTGTCCATCCAAAGTAAATAATTTCTTTTTAAATATCTCCCCCTTTCCCCCACATTTCCAGGATCCAACGTACCCTATGTTAACCGGGGATAGTGTAGATGGCAAAAAGTAAAATAATTATTTATTCAGATCAGTCCACTAGTGTTTGAGTTTATTCGTTACATACAAAAATACAAATCTTTCCACTTTATATTATTAGTGTAGAAGTGTAGATTAATGTAGATGTAGATTAAATATTCACTAGGCTACTTAAATTACCCACAACCCTACTCGTATCGGGCAAATATGTTTTATGGTTGCCATTAAAAACGTTTACTGGGTCAACCAAGTACTAAAATTAGGGTAATGCAAGCGGTATTATAGCCTGTGTACAATCTTCTACTTAAATCTCTTGTGATATAACGTGATCCGTCTTGGCAAAGCTAATCCTCTTTGGACTAAGGGGGCTGGGGTCGATTAAAAAGTATGAGACTGATAATGTACCACTGCAAGGCAAAGGTTGGACATTTGAGATCATGTTTTCGTTACTAAGTGGGTGTTGGCTTAATCACCACGCTTGCCAAATTCGGGTGGTTGATCACAAACACGGGCTGTGTTTAGAAAAACCAACACAAATTTGCGACCAGTGCACGCGCTGGTTAGGTTTTCCAGCCATCATGGAGGCCTGAAAATCCATGCAGGCTGGAAGGGAACGGCACCGTTATAGGGTGTCAGTAACAACTTCTTATCACTCACAATTGCCTACCTTGGAAGCCCAGGCAACCAAAATTAAGATTTTGGTTGCCTGGGAATTTTTCCGCACTTTCTTTACCCTATCTATCTCAAAAACTAAATACCCCGGCTCACTCTCGCCCCCTATTTTCAATGTCTCATCGCACGTCGACTGGGCCATCACTCACCGCCTGGCAGAGGTCCAAATGCAGGGGTCCTCAACCTGCGGCACGTAGAGAATTTTTGTGTGTCAGATGACAGGTCGCTATGTCCGTTTCGAAGTTGTCGTATGAGAGGTGCTCTTTTTAAAACGCGATTTTGACAGTGACAGGTGATGCCTTTTAAGAGTGCAAAGGCTGTTGGAACTTAGGTGTCAGAGGGAATTTTCAATGTAAGCTAGGAAGGCAGGCATTTTTATTTTAAGCGTCGAGTCTGTAAAAGTCAGGAAGAAGTGGCCGGTTGCTGTCGAAATAAGTAAAAAAGTTTTTGCCAAGTATACACTGCAAATTTTATAATTAGAAGGTACCTATGCATGATAATGTTACATTAAGACAATTTTACTTCTGAACGTTTCTCTGTTGAGAGAAGGAACGGTTTCATAATTTTTTGATGTTAGCGGCTCTTCAAGTAGCTTAATTTATATTAATCAATTTGTATAAAAAACATTACCTCCCTGTTTATACTTATTTATCTACCTATATGTATGTACATTCCTCATAAATAAGTAAATATTGGTACATTCCTCATAAAAAAGTAAAAAAAGGTACATTTCAAATGTGGTTGACGACCCCTGGCCCACAGTAATAATGCGACCTTTTAGGTGTAGCTTTTGTTTCGTTTCTGTTGTCGCGTTCATCATTTATTTGTCTCCCCAAGGACACCATAATTAAGACCATGACGTCACAAGCAGATTCCTAATTAATAAATCATCTAATTATGTTAATAAACAATACTTCGTTCGCGTGGATTTTGGTTTATCCCATGGGAGCATTTATTCGGGATTATAGGAAGTATCCTATCACCTAAGTCAGCCCATACAGTAGTTTCAGCGTGATTGACGGACAAACATCCAAACAAACAAACATTCACATTCATTATATTATATATCTATAATATAATATATAATTAGTTATTAATTAGATTAGCAACCCCCCCCCGGCTTCGCACTAGTGTTACTAAAATTATTATCAGTGTTTCACTTTTATTGCATGCATTATACATTATAAAACCACATGTAAAAGAGTTACGTATTTTAAAGATAAAAGCATACAGATAAAAGAAAGCGCCTTTGTTTTATACTATGTAGTGTAGACTTCATCTATTAAGATTAATTGCAGTGTAACTAAACCTTTAATGAAAAGCAACAACGTGTTAGCAAACCATAAAACAATGTCTAAACTCTGATTTAGCGATGCCTTCAAAATGTTAACATCAAACTTCTTATCATTTATTCCGAGAAGAATTTCGTTCTTTGAAAACAATTTCCCTCAGAATAGCTGTTAAAACAGATGTAATCAACCTTTTGTGCAAACTTTTGAGTGAACAAATTAATTTACGTTTACAAGAAAAACTATGACTTGTGGATGTTTTGTTTCCTATCATAATGCCTTAATCGGTTCTTAACGATTACTTTTCTATACAAAGTAGTAAAATTCAGCAAAGATTTTGTATAGAAAAGTATGCTCACTTCTTATTTAAGTCTACTAAAGTTAGCTTTTGTGTTCTTTTCATTCAGAAGAAAATACACAATAGATATTGTTTGGTCACTGATTACTTTGTAATGGCTTTTATACAATGTTTAAATTAAAATACTTCTTTTAATGTGCCTAAAAGCCAGAGCGTTAACTATTGTGTAATCTAATAAGTTTATATAAGATTTAAGGCTTTTGCGTTGAATTTTGACACTAAAATTATTTGACGAGACGAAACGGGACATTCATTTATATAAATAAATATAATAAATCAAAATTAAGTCAAAATTCAAGCCGTGCTCGGTAAAACCGAAACAGATTGTGTTATACCCGAGAATCTAACCCACGACCTCAATAGAACGGCTAAGTGTTAAACCACTTGATCATCAAGGCGTTAAGCATACCCACGAATAACGAGAAAAGTTATAAAACATAATCATTTTTAAGTAAGGAAATGTCGATATGGCTGTACGGGGTTTGATTAATTAATTTACATACCTATGTATAATGATTGCGCTAATAATTTTCATTCAGTATCTTATTTCATATTGTATCTTCACGCGTACAGTTATGGCTTAGTTAATTTGGCAGAGCTCTTCCTAATGAATCATAATTAAAACGGAAATTTATCCGTGGCCTGCCATCTTTGGGGGAGCGAATAAATCGTTGTTGTTGATTGGTCTTGCAGTGGTTTTGTTAAACATTATCTCATATTAAATTAGTTTAAGGTTATTAATGAAAATATGTACCCTCTTTCTTTTGTAAGTGTGTATAAATAAAAACATAAATATACACACACATTGATCTGACTCCGTGTTAAGAAGCTTAAGCACTTGTTTTAGAAATATCAGAATCAACAGTGGTATGAGAAATCTACGTAAAAAGATACTTATAACACCCAGACCAGGACTAACAGACACGTTCAAACACACATATATTTGTCCTGTACGGGGATCGAACCCGCGACCTCTTGCGTAATGGGCAACATCTTGACCACCAAGCGGGTTGTCACCATAAATGTTTAACTACAGCTACCGACAACTTTTTCCAATCTTTAAATGTCAATTTCATTCGCCATTTCAATATTGGGTATAAAATAAGTAACCGTCAATAATTTATCTCTAAATGACTGTTCCAAAATCATCGACAATATCTGTAAATAAGTGTTTCAAAATTGCCTTCACCTTTTGCATTGAATTTGTGAAATTGTGTCGAAAACAAGCAAACAATGGCAGCATTCGCGCAAAACCGATACGCAACATTGTGGCGGAATCACGAGACTATCAATCACCCGCGAACGCTTTTAAAATATTATATCGGTGCTGGAAAACTGGGAGATTGGTATTTTTTATAAATGTTCTGCTTTTTTTGAAAGAAAATTAGTCTGATGGAAATAAAGTTTAAAATTCGAACATGAATTAATAAATTCGACCATGAATTAATGAACATTATCATCATCCGCATTTCTGTATGTCGGCGTAGGCTTCCTTCAATTTTATCCATTTTAGTATCTTGGGAATATTTAATCCAATTTGCGCCCACCATTTGAACCATAATGAAATGAAAATGTAAATTATTTTCCGGTCTTCAAAAAGATTTTCCAATTTTGTTTTCCAAAAACATACTCTTATGTATATTTTGAGAAAGGTTTCATTCCTGATAGTCAGACAAAACACAATGAATTCGTCATTTCACAAAAATACTTATTTTATAAACAACATGTCGCATACAGTTCCATATTTTGCACGGTACGATAACACAAAAACGCAAAAAAGGTTGCCGACACCTGCCTCCACTTGATATTTTATGGAGTGTTTCAATTTACGAACTCTGATAATAATATCTGTGTTTTTATTGCACAAGTTCGTTAAGTTTTTTTGCAGAGAAATGTGCGTTTAAAATAAAATTTTAACATTTTAATCTACGACGGTTGAGTTATGATTCTGTTTTATATTTTTCAATTGGATACAACTGAGAGGGAGTTGTTTGGTATGCGATTGTTAAGTTAAGCATCTTTCACATAGGCAGGTCATCGGATGGGTGTCCAAAAATGTTGATCTCTAGCTCCTCCGTGCTTCAGAAGGCACGTTAAGTCTGTGGCCCCATCCGTTTTAGCCATCGTGAAATCACTACAACTGGACCCAAGACCATGCGAGTCTAGTTTATCAATTTTAATACTTACCTACCTACACTAAACTTAAGATTATGATCTGACTAGCGGCCGCCTGCGACTCCGTCCGCGTGGATTTCGATTTCCAATATCCTATGTGTTATTCTGATGTATAAGCTATATTGTGGTAAAGTTTCATTCAATTCCATTCAGTAGTTTTTACGTGAAAGAGTAACAAACATCCATACATCCACACATCCACACATACAAACTTTCGCCTTTATAATAGTAGTAGGATTTAAAAAAAACAAACATTTATTCGAACTAAGCAATAAAACCGAGACTATCATTTTGGATAAAACATAACAAATACATTTATAGACCTTGGAAAAAGAACAGAGAAAACGATTTCAAACACAGCATCTTTTAATTAAAAGAAATCAACCGGATATAATCTGTGGTGATTTTGAATTTACGGAAACGGGCAAAGATATTTTTGTTCTTTTGTACGCGGCTTTGCTTCGGAATTCTGTGGCTGAAAGCTTGCCGAAAAGGCTGCATTTAATGAAAATAAGCTCGTAAATTATTAGAATATTGGAACGAATTGGATTTCCGGGTTTCCGGTCTAAATTAAAACACTTTTCGTATTAATTTTCGGGAAATGTAGTTAAATACTAAAGCTTGTTTTTATTTTTCTTCATAAATCCAAACAAAATCGATAAACCAAAGTCAAAATTTGAAATTCAAAATTTTTAAATGCATTAAAAAATAATAAAATATCAAGCCTTTTTTATCTCTGTCAAGGCTGTATGGGCTCAGCTCCCTTTGCCTGTCCTGACAAGGACAAAACAACAAAAAAAAAAATCTCTGTCAAAGGGTGTAATCAATGGGGGCGTTTGGCAGAAAACAGCGCTAGGAAGCGCTAACGATTAAATAAGCAAAATGGCGGATTGTGTCAGCGCAACTGAAGCACAGACTGAAGTTAGCAAACATGTCCTGGCCGAAAATTGTACAGTTTGTTTGACACAATCCGCCATTTTTCTTATTTAATCGTTAGCGCTTCCTAGCGCTTTTTTCTGCCAAACGCCCCCAATAATATGATTATCAAAATTTTGAAATTGGAATTGGAACAAAATAGAAGGCAAAAAAGGAAAATGGCCGAATTCAAAATTTTGAAAATGAAATCGGGAAAATAACAAACGGAATATATTCGGTCATGAATATGCGCTGGCTGCGTCATCGGGCATTGTGACGGAAACAGATTAAAATGCCGCCATTGAATATGACGAACGGTTATTTTTTAGAAATGGTTTCTGAAACGGAAAACTTTTTGAAGCTTAGATTTCGTTGTATCGTTCTAGATTTTTTAACGCCTCTATAGTTTAGTGGTTAAAGTACCGGGCCGTGGTCTCGGGGTCCTGGGTTCGATACCTGGGTGCTCGCTAACCCGCATTTGGCAAGCGTGGTGAATATAGATGCGACGTCGGTTATTAACGATTTTAACCGTGCGGGTAAATATGCATTTTTCGTTAGAAACGGTTAATAACCCGCATTTTATGCATTTTACGGTTAAATTCTGCTAGATTCCGCTAGATGTAAATAAGTGTTTGTATAATAATAATAATAGTAATAGATTGTATATTAGACGCAATTATAAATTAAAGCGACATATAATTTAACATTTACGTTTCGTAGTATTTGCGTGAAAGAGTAACAGACATCTATCCATCCATCTATTCTTACAAACTTTCGCATTTATAATCTTAGTAGGATTAGGTAGTAGGATAACATCTAAAATGAATTTTATTTATCTTTTGAATATCGATTTTCTCTTCACAAAGGAAAAAAAACTATACCCTTTTTAGCTGTCACTGTCAGATAACTAACCGTTAACAACTGCATTTTATCGGTAGCTAACCAAAATTTGGTTATTTAACGGTAGCTAACGGGTTTTTTACAACTATAGTGGTGAAGGTGGGAAATGATGGAGAACTTTACCCTGCAGTGAGATTTTTTTCTGGCTTCGGCAACTTAGCTTACGTTCAGGTACTTGGGTCGTATCATAAGTCGTGCATAAGTGAGGGCGTAAGGACATTGTGCACTCTTCTTGAAAGTTCGGTTTCAATACGTGTAGAGTAAGAAAGCTCAGGCACATATTTTTGCTTTCTTTTTGGCGATAAATTTACTGCCAATTTATTGCCAAACTGTAATCGATGCAGTTCATAACACAATACAACACATAGAATACCAAAATTCTCAATTAATGATATCATCTTTATAATACAGATTGGTGGGCTAGCATTCTTACTATAAACGCGCTTTCTAACTAATAGCGAAAAACTCAAGCAAAGTCAAAGCGTTTATTTTGCAAATTGATTTACACAGAAATTCTTTTGCACGTCAAATACTCTTATACCCTTTAAGCAAAAATGTAAAGTTTTACCATAGGACTTCCGTTCTTTTCGCCTTAAAATGCGACCTTCCCCTCGTAATGCCTGAGTCACTTCACTCAGTTAACCCTCAATGACTCAGTCTAACAACCTTGACCCTTAGTTCTCGACTCGTAGTTGGGTCGAATTTATGCGTTTAATCTGAACCGAGCCAGCTTGTTTACTTTAAATTAAATTAAAATGTACTCGCCTGGCCCGACGCCAGCCTGGCTGTGTTAGTGATGTGACACTCTACTCGATATTGTGTCGATAGATAGGTAATTGATTTATTTGATTTGATTGTGAATTGTTTGTTGCGTGAAATTGGGGAGTGGTGACACTCTACCCGATATCGATGTCGCGTTAGATAGGTAACTGATTTATTTGATTTGATTGTGGATTGTTTGGTTTGTGAAATTGGGGAGTGGTGACATTCTTCCTGAAATAGATGTCGTGCCGATAATAGGTAACTGATTTATTTGATTTGATTGTGGATTGTTTGTTGTGTGATATTGGGGAGTGGTGTTAATTCCTGTGATATATTAAATGGATTGTATTAAAATTTCAAGCGGACTGGTTTAATGGCTAAAATAATTAAGATAACGTTCGGCGGGTTCAAAACTATTCTGAACTATCCAAGCACATTTCGATTGATGATTTGCAAGATGGGGAAGACCGCGCAAGTCAGCCAATAAATCGAGGTATCGATGATTTAATTGCGGTTTTTTTAATTTTTAGTTGTAGCCTGAACTATCTGAATGAAATATTTGTTCATTTAAATAAGTAACACTAAGACTATAATAAATAAAAATATAGAATAAAAATAAATATTCTAGACCGGTTATCGATATTCATCTTATCGATAGTCCAGCAGCACTAAATTCCGTGCAATTAATAAATACAACAAGACAGGTAGCGCGAAGCGGGATCGAATTCATTATATTTTGTATGAAAAATGGGCGAATTTGGAAAAACGAAAACACAAGGTTATTTATCAACAACCAATCCCAAAGGTCCTTGTTATGTTTGTTTGTTTGTTTTTTTGAATGCGCTAATCTCAAGAACTAATGGTCAGATTTGAAAAAATATTTTTGTGATGGATAGTCCATGTGACGGCTTTAGGCTATTGGAAATCTAAATCCACGCGGACGGAGTCGCGGGCGGCCGCTAGTAATAAATAAATGCCTTGGACTAACGCACCAATTGCCTACCCCCAAACTGAGTTCCCAAATTAGGGAATGAATATTTATCTAAGTATTTACTTAAACACTGTTAGAAACATCCATGACTCGAGTACGAATACCGATTGTCAACACACAAACATTTGCCAATAGCGGGAGTTGTTCCCTTGGTTTTGTAGCCAGACTATCTAACCACTAGCCCAACGGGCTCGTCAAGTTATACCCGTTATGTTTTAAAAGAAATTTGGCTAGTTTTCCGTATTATCCCGTCTTTTTGACTCATTAAAGAAAGCACATTTTATATAAAATGAACGCCTAAAACAACATTTAATTTTGAAAATAAATTCAACAAAATGACCTGTTGCTTTCATATTACCTTAAATTTGTCAATCAATGAGATTAGTTCAAAAGTCGTCCCTTATTCAACTAAAACGTGACTTGTACCAAGGTCCAAGGGCCATATCAAATATAACGTGATAATTCCAATCACGCACATTCCCATTCTCTCTGGAGGAGTAATGAGTTCCGCTCACCACACAAGTGTCTCGGGTTCGACTCCCGGGTGAACCGACCGTCTGCTTGAATAGTTAGGCCCGCTGTATTAGATTATTTGTAGGGTTGGCTCTATTGGAGAATATCTATACTAATATATAAAGCTGAAGAGTTTGTTTGTATGTTTGTTTGTTTGTTTGAACGCGCTAATCTCAGGAACTACTGGTCCGATTAGAATTTTTTTGTGTTGGATAGTCCATTTGATGAGGAAGGCTTTAGGCTATTGGAAATCGAAACCCACGCGGACGGAGTCGTGGGCGGCCGCTAGTTTAGTATATTTTTGGAGGGGCTTTGGACGAGAGAAAAGTGCCGAAATAGGCAATTTTTTTTCATACCAATCGATCCTGTTTCATGTAAGGCTCAAATACATAACTGTATGGGACCGTTTGAGGATTGAGTACAGAGGTGGAATTCACTAGGCGCAAATGTCATAATCTCACGGTTGTATCAACGGCGACAGTACAAAATTAGTACTAAGTGCCTACTGTCGCCGATGACACAACCGTGAGATTATGACATTTGCGCTTAGTGAATCGCCTCCCAGGAAATGACAGAAATGACAGAAATCGCAAAAAGCTTTTCCCATACATTTTGGACCGTAAATTCCAAATTTTTTTTCATGCCTTTCGATCCTATTTCATGAATAGATTAAAATACTCCATGGAACCATTTGAGTTCCGAGTATTAGAAATTTTAGAATTTTACCCATAAATTTTTTGGAATCATCGAATGACACGAATACAATTTTTACCTATTTCAGTCCTTTTTTTTGCAGGCTGCAACTTTTTTCCAAAATCTGTGAATGCAGATCAAAATATCTTCTAAAGTTATGGATGGCTTCCTAACAACGTTTTCTTGTAACTGTAACGTTTAATGTACCTGCCCTTTAAAACCCATTTCAAAATTCCACCCTGTATAGTACACCCTAATAGCTTAGTTTCAAGTTGGGATATGGTGTATTGCTATAAGTCTAATAAGTCAAACATACTTACAAGACACATCACAACGAATTAAAATACTACTTCACGCTATAGGTACAAATTGAGTAATTTATTTTATAAGGTTTATTATTCTTAGATTTATATCTCATAAAACTTCAGCACACTCAAGTCGAGTAGTAAATAAATGTTCAATCGTATTTCTTCGTGTAAAGCTGTTCAACCCAGCTGTTACCACATAAAAGCAGGTCATATTTCTGTAATATCAACAATTAATTATTTCCCTTTTCATCGTGTTCCAATAAAAATATGAGTTGCCAAATAACTTATCGTTAACGGACCGTTTAACAGTTGAAGGCTAGTTTACTGGAGGTTTAATTATTTAGAAGAAAAATATAGTTTAAAACATTTTAAATAATATAATGAAGCTGAAGTGTTTGTTTGAACGCCCTAATCTCAGGGACTACTGGTTCGATTTGAAAAATGCTTTTAATGTTAGATAATCTATTTGACGAGGAAGACTTTAGGCTATTATATAACACTATGTGTGTGGAAACTGTTATACACGCGGACGGAGTCGCGGGGGGCCGCAAGTATAATAATAATTTTGTTTCTTGTTAGGTCCAAGTTACCTTACAGATTGGTTACCGCAGTATGTCAAATGAGAAAAAGTGCTACTTTACTGTGGTCTTCAGTAACCCAACTACCTGCTAAAAACCTGACAGTGTTCCTCCGATGCCTCAGTGAGTCGAGGAAATTGGCGCGTTGACTTGAGGCTTTTGTCCCACAGCATTTACCGTCCACTAAGCTGAACCTAAGCTAAGATCCATCCCCTCTTAAACATACTTTACTTTTTCTCATTTCTTATTATAAAAGCCAATGCAAAACTATTTGGTTTAAATGATTCTGACCTAAAATCAAATCTGCCAACCCTAACACATTTGCGAACAATCCCCATCCGTATCGAAGATGGAACACAATTATACTGAATATTGAATAAGTTTCTTGAGCGCCGCTTTTGAAGACAAACATACAGAAGACAGCATAGTTGGCCACGGCAACTATGTTTGAGAATAACCTCAGTACATTGCTGGACAAAATAATGGAGTTTTATTTTGTAGATAGAGGATTGACATGAACAGATTAAACAGGTATTCGAGGAGCCGTTTGGTGTAATGGTCGAGAAGTCGGGTATTACACCAAAGGTCGCGGGCTTAATCCCCGCACGGTATAAACATTTGTGTGCATAAACATGTCTGTTTGTATCGGTCTGGGTGTTTCTATGTATAATATGTATGTATTTAAAAAAAAAGTATATAATTAATGTTTATCCGTTGTCTAGCACACATAGCACAAGCTTATGCTTAGTTTGGGGCTAGATGGCGCTGTGTGAATAATGTCCAGAGATATGTATTTATTTATTATTTATAGATTAAGATCTGGATTGATGATCACAAGCCCGTCAACCATATGATTTGGCTTACCAAACCATATGGCTGTAAAGTTATCATGATTTCAAATGAGGAAGGCTTGCTTTGTCCTGCATTGCGAAATGTTTATGTTGATACATATGTACATGTACTTTTGTGACATACCTAAACGAAGTATATTAAAGTTAGTTTCATCATCACTATCATCATTAAAATATGAAATGTTAAATTCATAAATAACATAAAAAATCTTTACCCTTACTCTTACCTACTATAAACGAGTTTGATAATTGATCTGGACACATTCGACATATTATTGTTATTTTGTTTCTTTATAATATTTATATTATACAATTGCGACTGTTTATTAAAGAAATACATACAAAAGAAACAACCGTAAAATATTAAAATGCCTGTTAATAATTCCAAAACATGAAATGTTAAGTTACGTAATTAAATATTACAGTTTAAAATATATTTATTAATGTTAATATGTAAATAATATAATTTGACTCCGATTCAACACTGTTTTGGATTGAATACAGGCAATATGTAAAAACTATGTAAAACCTCTTCACCTTCAAGAAAAGAGCGTACTCCCTTCTAAAAGGCCGGCAACGCATTTGTGACTCCTCTGGTGTTGCGAGTATAGATGCGACGCCGGTTATTAACGATTTTAACCGTGCGGGTAAATATGCATTTTTCGTTAGAAACGGTTAATAACCCGCATTTTATGCATTTTACGGTTAAATTCCACTAGATTCCGCTAGATGTAAATAAGTGTTTGTATAATAATAATAGTAATAGATTGTATATTAGACGCAATTATAAATTAAAGCGACATATAATTTAACATTTACGTTTCGTAGTATTTGCGTGAAAGAGTAACAGACATCTATCCATCCATCTATTCTTACAAACTTTCGCATTTATAATCTTAGTAGGATTAGGTAGTAGGATAACATCTAAAATGAATTTTATTTACAGCTAAGGTGCTGGACAGTATGCTTGATTCACACCTGGACAAATTTATAAAATCGCATGATGCGCAGTTTGGGTTTAAACCTGGGCTATCCACTGAAAGCGCAATTCTTAGTCTCAAGCATACTGTTCGGTACTACACGGATAGGCGGACTCCGATTTACGCTTGTTTCCTTGACCTTTCGAGAGCATTCGATCTCGTGTCATATGATCTCCTCTGGGATAAGTTAGGGAAACAGGGTGTACCATCGGAGACAATACGGTTACTTCAGTATTGGTATGCTAACCAAGTTAATTGTGTGAAATGGGCTGACGCTTTTTCTGAGGAGTATAGGTTGAGTTGCGGGGTGAGGCAAGGGGGATTGACGTCTCCCAGGCTCTTCAACCTATACATAAACGATCTAATCGTTGCTCTCAGCAGCATGCGTGTCGGCTGCTGGATTGATGATGTCAGTATTAACAATATAAGCTATGCGGACGACATGGTGCTGCTGGCACCAACGATGGGTGCTCTCAGAAAAATGTTGAGAGTTTGTGAGACATATGCATCTAATCATGGACTAATTTATAATGAAAAGAAGAGTCAGTACATGGTCTTTAAGGCCGATGGTAAATGTCCTAGTGAAGTACCTGAGCTCGTTCTGAACGGAGATAAGGTTACCAGGGTTAACCAATTTAAATACCTCGGCCATTACGTTGCTGACGACCTTAAGGATCATGTCGATATTGAAAGGGAACGTAGGGCGTTGGCGGTCAGGTGTAATATGCTGGCTCGCAGATTTGCGCGCTGCACTGATCAAGTGAAAATAACACTATTTAAAGCATACTGCCAGAATTTATACACCAGCAATCTGTGGACCACCTACACGAAGAGATCGCTAAACGTCCTGGTATCCAATACAACAACGGTTTCAGGTCGCTGTTGGGGCTGCCGCGCTTCTGTAGTGCATCGGAAATGTTTGCTCAGGCGCATACAGATGGATTTTTCGCTGTTGTGCGCAAGAAAACGGCTTCGTTGCTGGAAAGGGTTCGGGCTAGCTCCAACAGCATCCTGAAAAATATAGCTGGCAGATTTGACTCTCCCATTATTGGGCATTTTGTAAATGTATTGAGGCGACCAGTGCCGTACAATTATTGGTGAGGGATGTCTCGATCCCTAGCATGTTATTTTAATTTTAATTTGAAATTAGATTTTGGTTTTAATTTTAATGTTAATGTCTATTTCAATTTTGATTTTAATTTTAATTTTGATTTTAATTTTAATTTTGATTTTAATTTTAATTTAAATTTTAATTTTAATTTAATTTTTATTTGCATTTAATTTGACATTGTTTTGTAAAATCTATGTTTTATTGTTATTA
Source organism: Nomophila noctuella (assembly GCA_958496325.1). Taxonomy (NCBI): domain Eukaryota; kingdom Metazoa; phylum Arthropoda; class Insecta; order Lepidoptera; family Crambidae; genus Nomophila; species Nomophila noctuella. Next base: position 3,285,289 of record OY292503.1, on the reverse strand, counting down.
TTAATAATTTTCTTTGTTAACCTACATATAAGCCTTTACTAACACAAATGGATCATTGTTGTCTAATTGAATAAATAAATTATTATTATTATTATTTATCTTTTGAATATCGATTTTCTCTTCACAAAGGAAAAAAACTATACCCTTTTTAGCTGTCACTGTCAGATAACTAACCGTTAACAACTGCATTTTATCGGTAGCTAACCAAAAATTTGGTTATTTAACGGTAGCTAACGGGTTTTTTACAACTATTTTGGTGAGTGTCCATGGGCGGCATTGATTGCTTACCATCAGGCAATACGTCTGCTCGTTTGCTGCCCTATGACATAAAAAAAAAAAAAAACTAAAATGAATTTTCAATTAATTAATTATATCAGACATAATAAAACTAATTTGTTAAATATTAGACTTGAATTAAATCTTGTTACTATCTAGATTTAGCGGGACCTCATAACAAATTTTATTCTAAGGGTAATATTTTAATTTGTATACTTACTTATATTCTGTTATAAAGCTCCAGTCAGGCATTTTATCTAAAACCTGAGTCTAGAATAGAATTAGGCAATTTATTTTTTGAAATTAGCTTTTTTCGAAGTTTTTTATTTGTGCTTGAAGTTTTATTGGGGCGTGACTTGGTGCTTTTACTTATTTTTAAATTAAGTTCTGTCTGGTTCGAAAGCGATATAAATTGTCTATCGCACAAGCGAAATAATTTAGGCTGTTTCCCCTTGGCCCCTTTATTTTGTCCTGCTAGTAGGACAAAATAGCTGTAATTTTTCTGTTTCCCTAAGTAATATATTATGAAAATTAGACAGGACCTTTGGTCTAACGGTGTAAGACCTTGATCAAAAAAGCAAGGTCCGCGGGTTCGACTCCTCCTAGAGGGAAATGTTTGTGCGATGAACATCGTCATTTGTACTCGAGACATGGAAGTTTATTTACGAATTTCATATGTTCTCTGGTATCCATAATACAAGATTCAAGCTGAGTTAGGGCTAGGCAATTGGTGTGTCAGTCTAACGAATTTATTATATTTAAATTTATTGCAGACTGACTCAAGAGGAAGGTTTATAAGTTTAATACATGCATAGACACAGATTATGGGAACAAGTGTGAAGCCAGGGCGGTTCGCTAGTATCAAATAAATGCTTCCATTTCATCTATACACGTGTAGGCAGAAATTGCAAAAGTCACCGAACTCCGGCATGCGATGAAATACTAGATAAGAAGTGGGTATAAATGCCTGTTAGGCGAAGGAAATCTAATTTGTAGATACCAAACCTTTTGTTGGATGCTCACTGGTCTTGATCGATTCATTTATTGTAAGACTATTTCTGAATATAGAACGATTTCAATGTTCTTACAAGACATAGTAAGAAAAAGTATGTTGACTTACTAACATATCGATCTATCAACGCACAGCCCAAACTACTAAACGGATCGGGCTGAAATTGGGCATGCAGGTAGATGTTATGACGTAGGCATCCGCTAAGAAAGGATTTTAATCAATTCATCCTCCAAGGGATACCTTGGAGATGAATAATCCTATGGGGGTAAAATAGGGGATGAACGTTTGTATGAAACTTTGTCAATTTTAAACCGATCGGGCTGAGACTTTCCACACATAAAGCTACTATGACGTACGCCCCGCCTAAGAAATGGTTTTGATAAATTCTATCCCTAAGGAGATAAAATAGAGGAAGAAAGTTTGTATGAAACTTTGCCAATTCCTTCTCACATTGACTATGTACAAATCTGGATTTCATTAGCAATGAACCGAAAGTTTAAGGTAAATAATCCATGACAAAATGTTAAAAAGACGAGTTGATTCTTTAGTTTATAAGAGTACCTCGTTAAAAACTACATTCTGTGTAAATTCAGCTGGCGTTGGTCCAGAAGATTGCACGAGACTATCATAGTAATAGGGTTTACTTAGGGTTCAGTAAGATTCATAATGACCATGCTATTTCTGGCGTTCTCTTCGATAGTATCAGGGGCGGACATATTTACGAAAGAAAGAAGATACATTTATTGACAAAACACTCACGAAGTACATAGTAACAACACAATTAATAAAAAATGCAAAAAAAAGAGAAAGTGTGTGTGTTATGCCAATCAGGTTCGTGCCTCAGAATGAGTTATTACAACATAATGTCGCAGCAACGCTGTTGAACTAGTGCGAATTTAGAGGTAGAGGAAGAGCTTTGTGGAACTTCAAATAATTTGAGAAGTCCCACTTCGTAAATGTTGTGCTATGTTTCTGCTGGTGAGAAAGGTCGCCAGAGCTCAGTTGGGGAGGGTATGGGGTCCTAAAGGCAGGCAACGCATCTGCGACCCTTGTGCGGTTGTTCATGTCCATGAGCAGCGGTGATCACTTACCATCAGGTCATCCTCTTGTTTGTTTCCTTCTCTACCACATTACAAAAAGTCCCTTTGTATTCTAGTCTCGGACTAACATCACTTCTTCTTTTCTACCTAAAGTGAAATAAACCTGACACGGCACGCAACCTACTACCATTGTAGAGCTGTCAGCCTACAATCTAAAACTAACATGGACGAGCAGTGAAATGCACGTACAGACAAATCTAACCCTTGTTTAGGAATCGGACAGGATTGAGGTTTTACAGAAGCAGGTCAATTTGTGATACGTGATTTCTCGAACATTCTACGGGCGCCATTTTGTGATTGTTTTTCTCGGTGGACTAGCCAAGATGGCGGCAAAGTGACTCATAATTTAGTAAAGAAATACACTTAGCGGAAAAAACGCGACCGAAATTCGGCGGGACCACGCCAACAATGTATTTTTTTAAACTAGCTTTCCACTCGCGGTTTCACCCGCACGTAATTTTACTTTTTCAAACATCCCCCACATTTCCGAGATCAAAAGTACCACATTCACCGGGGATAGCGTAGCTAGCCAACAGTAAAATAATTGATAAAATCGCTCCAGCATTTTTGAGTTTATTCGTTACATACAAAAATACAAATCTTTCCTCTTTATAATATTAGTGTAGAAGTGTAGATGGAAGATGACAGTATCCCGAAATAATGTCTCGGTATATTGTATTGAAAATGGATTGCCGCCGAACTTCGGTCGCATAATTTCGGCCTGGTGTGTTTCTACACTTAGATAGTACTAGCGGCCGCCCGCGACTCCGTCCGCGTGGATTTCGATTTCCAATATCCTATGTGTTATTCTGATGTATAAACTATATTGTGGTAAAGTTTCATTCAAATCCATTCAGTAGTTTTTACGTCAAAGAGTTACAAACATCCATACATCCATACATCTACACATACAAACTTTCGCCTTTATAATAGTAGTAGGATAGAAACGGCTTTTATTTACGCTAGCGATTAAACCATAAGCTACCAGCTCTCTCCTGTTACAAAATTGATACTAACATGATTGAAAATTGATGAGATGGCTCCTCAAAGGATCATCGTATACATCTGAGTATAGAAACATGGGAACCAACCACTTGAGCCTTCAACGTCTTAGATTTTTATTAAAACTAGCTCGAGTGCGGCTTTGTTACGACGAAGTTATTTAGAATATTTTGCACTGTTTCTTAGATTCACGTGACTATTTTATTTTATTTTTATTTTTATTTGCACAAAATACATATATACAACTCATATTTTACTTTAGGACTGTGTTGTAATGATTTGAACCGTGGTTTTTTTTCTGTTTCAATTATTTTTTTATTTATAAAGAATTTATTAGATTAATTAATTTCGTACAAAGGTTTGAGTCAAGTGTCAAATGGGTGAAATAAAATATAAATAGCTATTTTGTAATTGTGCAGTTACTTAAAAACTTAAGTATTCTAAATTTTTCACATAATTAAATGTTTAAAGACGTAACGACGAATTGATAATTTCAAATGAAATGGAAACGTAATATACTTACTCGTTATTAAGAGAATTTCTCTTGCATACATTGAAAATCTGGTAATGACAGGCAAAGCTTATTTTGGAGGATGAAAATTATCAGATATTATTGTGCAGTTTGATAGTAGCACAGTATCGTGTAATATATCTTTGTGCAATTTTCCAGTAATTGAATAAATATGACGTAGCTGTAAAGTTTTAACTCCAAAACTGCCAAAGCTGAATTTTCTTTCTCAGACATGAATATATTATTAAAACAGGTAAAGTTAAACACATGTTTAACACAACAAAAAACATTTTGTAAAAACAGGTTATGCCAATAATTATTATAAGTTAGAGAATGACCTGTACATATGTTGTACATATATATATTAAATAATTTTGTAAATAAGATCTAGCAATGGGGTATTCGTTAGCCTACCCCGCAAAGCACTGGACCCGCGTGGTCAGTCGCGCAATCCCTTTTTTTAATTGGCCGACTGACCCCGTTACACCCACCACGTCGACTGACCCCGCAAAATATTTTTTATGACTTCGTCTACTGATAGGAACAAAATAAAACGTACAAGTCAGTAGAAAACTGTTAGAGGTTTATTGAACATAACTATAAATCTAAGAGCACTTATGCTCAAATTATATATACATATTATAAGAGTAAATAACTAAACAATTAAAGAAAATCACGTTGCGCGTGAAATAATTTTAACAGATTTAGAATAATTTGCAGATAATTTTAACTAAGCTTATCAGTGAAATAAAAGTTTTTAGTAAACTTAAGAAAACAGTTACTATATCAGATTGATACGTTCCCCATGTTCACAGAGTGATTAACATTTTAGATCCTTAAAATTAAATTAAATTTCCGAGTATGTTTGAAACAATACCAGTACCAAGAAAAAATCATCTGATCTCATCGCTCAGGCGGGAATCGAACCCAGCGCCTCTTGCAATCCGGGCAAGCGCTCTTACCACTAAGCTACCGAGACCGTTAGTAGACCTGACGAATTTTTCCGACGAATGAAAAAAAATTACGACAATGAATTTAATAATATTATACAAAAATCCCCAAAAACCGTATTTATTCAAACTCCAGAGCACCGCGGGGGTCTAAACTCTAAAGCACCGTGAGGCCCGAAACTCCAAGCACCGCTGAAACGAACCTCCAGAGCGCTGCGGGACCGACCCTCAATACCCCGGAGGGCGCATCGCCAAAGCGCCACGGAGCCCCAACCTCACGTGTCGCGGAGGTCGAAACTCTAAAGTGCCGCGGAGGGCGATACTCTAAAGTGCCGAGGAGCGTGAAAATTAAACTCATCTTCATCTTCATTTTCTTAACTAGACCGACTTAATAATTCTAAAACATATTTGTTCCTGAATAGTAAAATGAAAAAAAATGACGACAATGAATTTAATAATATTATACAAAAATCCCCAAAAACCGTATTTATTCAAACTCCAGAGCACCGCGGGGGTCTAAACTCTAAAGCACCGTGAGGCCCGAAACTCCAAGCACCGCTGAAACGAACCTCCAGAGCGCTGCGGGACCGACCCTCAATACCCCGGAGGGCGCATCGCCAAAGCGCCACGGAGCCCCAACCTCACGTGTCGCGGAGGTCGAAACTCTAAAGTGCCGCAGAGGGCGACACTCTAAAGTGCCGAGGAGCGTGAAAATTAAACTCATTTTCATCTTCATTTTCTTAACTAGACCGACTTAATAATTCTAAAACATATTTGTTCCTGAATAGTTAAATGAAAAAAATTACGACAATGAATTTAATAATACACTGGTCAGCAAATAAACCGGGCCACCCGCTACCTTGGAACTCTGATTCGATTTCCACAAAAAGTATAAACCTCACAACTATCAAACTAACACCTACTAAAAGTGCGTTTCATGATGTTTTAGAAATGGTCACAAATTTATCCAAAATACCCTCAATTCGCATTGTAATCAAGCAACAAACACAATACCAAAGATTTGCTCTGTTTTGACTAGAGTTTGCAAATAGCGTTCTTTTTTTCTTAATGAGGGTAGTCGGATTTTTGCTGCGATTTTTTGGTTGCCATCCATTATTTTCTCCAGACACGTGTATTTTTGCTATTTTCTTCGGTCAATAATGGATACGACACCGCAAGAAGCAGCTCAAGCTGTAGCACTACTTCAAGCAGGCGTTTCGCAACGTCAAGTCGCTCGGAGACTTCGAATCAGCATATCTTCGGTACAACGGGTTTACAGACGATACCTGAGAGACTGGAGAATTCGATCGCCGACCAGGTACGGGCAGACCTAGGGCTATATCGGCAGCAGATGATCGTTATATCCAACTTACTGTTTTGTGAAATCGCCGCCTCAACGCAGTTTAAGTCCAGCGAAGTCTGCGTGACGAACGCCAAGTGGTCATAAGTTCAGATATCGCCAGCAGAAGACTTTCTGAACGAAATCTGACACCAAGGAGAGCTGCTACAGACCCAAAATTAACGGTAGCCCACCGTAGAGCACGACTTGAATTTGCTCGAGAGCATAGGGATTGGACGTTAGAGCAGTGGGGCAACGAATTCGTTACTGATGAGACCAGGGTGAGTCTACAAGGAATTAATCGACGTCAGGGAGTATATCGTCGCTTTGGAGAACGTTGATCTCAGTGTTGCATTGAGGAAACTGGTGCTTATTGAGGGGGATCTGTAAGGGCCTGCATCTCGTTAAACGCACATACAGCGTTAGTTTTCATCGAACCGACGGGCCGTACACGTGGATTGACTTCTCATCGATACATTACTGAAATCCTCGCTGATCATGCGGTTCCTTACGCAGGATATATCGGGCAGGTTATGCAGTTGATGCATGATAACGCACAACCTCATGTTGCACATGTGGTGACCCAGTACCTACGAGACGTTGGCATTCGTACGATGGATTGGCCAGCTCGAAGCCCGGACTTGAATCCGATATTAAACTTACGGGATGAACTGAAACGTCTTGTTTGAGCCCAGGTGCCCGCTCCTACAAGCCTTCACGAGCTGCGAATCCCAATTGAAGAGGAGTAAAATGCAATTCCTCAAGATTTCATCGTCAGGCTCGTGTGGTAGATGAATACGAGGATGCTGGCAGTTGTCTGAGCAAGGGGAGGGAATACTGAATACTGAACAAAAACTTTTTTTTTATTTTTTTCTGATTTTCTCACTTTAATTTTTGTTTCAATTCATGATTATCAACGATTAACACGACTGGAAAATTACTCTTTATTTTTAAAATGCGTAATAAACACTAAATGAATGATTAACCCCAATAAGTTTCCAATCATTTTAACCATCATGAAATGCCCTTTTTGTAGGTGTAACTTTGATAGTTGTAAGTTTTATACTTTTTGAGAAAATTGAATCGGAGTTCCAAGGTAACGTGTGGCCCGGTTTATTTGCTGACCAGTGTATTATATACAAAAATCCCCAAAAACCGTATTTATTCAAACTCCAGAGCACCGTCAGATCTACTAACGGTCTCGGTAGCTTAGTGGTAAGAGCGCTTGCCCGGATTGCAAGAGGCGCTGGGTTCGATTCCCGCCTGAGCGATGAGATCAGATGATGTTTTCTTGGTTCTGGTATTGTTTCAAACATACTCGGAAATTTAATTCAATTTTAAGGATATAAAATGTTAATCACTCTGCGAACATGGGGAACGTATCAATCTGATATAGTAACTGTTTTCTTAAGTTTACTAAAAACTTTTATTTCACTGATAAGCTTAGTTAAAATTCTCTGCAAATTATTCTAAATCTGTTAAAATTATTTCACTCGCAACGTGATTTTCTTTAATTGTTTAGTTATTTACTCTTATTATATGTATATATAATTTGAGTATAAGTGCTCTTAGATTTATAGTTATGTTCAATAAAACTCGTAACAGTTTTCTACTGACATGTACGTTTTATTTTGTTCCTATCAGTAGACGAAGTCATAAAAAATATTATAAATAATATTCTGCGGGGTCAGTCGACGTAGTCGCAAATAGTTATACCCCAACTGACCCCATGGTAGACGGGGTCAGTCGGCCAATTCAAAAAAAGTAAGGCATTCAGGATACTATTGGCACGCCCAGCCGTGGCCCCAGACAAAGTAACATTTTAAAAGTGATGGCGAAAATCGACAAGTTCAAATCGAATGGATTTGACCACGTTACTGTTATATTACTCCTTCTTCCTAGCGTTTATCCCGTTTCCGTGCGGGGTCCGCTTTGACCATTATCGAATAGATGAGAAGTGACTGCCATCAGACCTTCGTCACCCTTAGATAGAGGGTAACCAGACAGATTGGATCATGGTCACACATTCAAATCTAACTGAACTAAAGACAGAAACTAACTAGATGTGCAGGTTTCCTCACGGTGTTTTCCCTCACCGCTGAGCTTATGGCTCAAATCCACACTAGATTTCGAAAAACCAGAGGTGTCCTGGATTAAAAACAACGGACCTCACGTATGTGAGGCGCGGACCGTACCACTAGGCCATCGCAGTAATATCAATATCGCATCGAAATATGACTGTCTAATTCAGCATTTTGAAGCCGCACGTAGCGAACTTAATATAGCGAGTGCATTACCTTTTGCCCTCGAGTGTCTCGGCAAAAACTGCTATCTCTTTAAAGTATCTTGTAGCGGCAGACTTTTAGAAAAACCCAATAGCATTACTAGAAACGAGATGAAAATGTGATGGTATGTTAAGCAAATTTTGGGCGAAAAATTGTAGATGAGTAGATGAACATCAATTTGGAAAATGTTTTACCAAATGAGCTGCTGTTAGACAGCAAATTGTAGTGTTTCATCTTCTTCATTAAGAAATGAAATACTCTGCAGTGTTAAATTATAAATTAAAACCATTGAAACCCATATGCAATATAATTATTGACATGTTGAATTATGTGTAGGTAAAATATGTTTCATCCATTAAGCTAGAATTTGAAACCGTGCGAAGCCGGGGCGGCCCGCCAGTTCATTAAAATAAATATTTTAAATAAATATTTCACAACATCAGAATCAACAGTGGTATTACAAATATACTTAAATAGATACATATAACACCGGGACCGGGACCAGGACAAACAGACATGTTCATGCACACAAATGTTTGTACTGTGCGGGGATCGAACCCGCGTCCCCTTGCGTAATAGGCAATTTCTTGACCATTACACCAAGCGCTTTTTCAAAATGTCTGTAAAAGATATTTGTTAACGGGACTAAACGCGATTTTAATTATGTAGTACCTACATATATACTACTTACGTACGTTACGTTTTAGCTGCGTTACAACAACCGTGGTCGCAAGCGGACTGGTGATGCGGGGTGGGTGTCGTCTGCTCGAGCAGAGCAAATATCATTATAGTAATGCAACGCAAAATTCTAAAATCTCATATGTCTGCTTAGTTCATTAGAAGGGGTTAAATCTCAAATCTTATTCACAGTTATACACCCGTAAACTATATTATCAAATTATTTTCCACGACGCCATGCTTGCAAACGAAACGACATGAATAAGACCCTAACTGTTCCGTTTGCCTTTAGGGTGTCCACAATATTTTTGCCAAAATAAACTATTTAATAACTCAAATCAGAATCATAGTCGCAGCGTACCCTGGGGCCCACAACAGTTTTTTCGGTCACTCATCCTATGATTGGCCCAAAGGTTGACTGATGTTATGAAATAAAGATTTTAAAGAATTAAGATATTTATATTTTTGAAGCTTTCGGCTGTCGCATGGCGCCGTTAAGTGGGACTTTTCCTACCTTAGGAACTTATGTAGCTCCTGCTAGCACCCTTGCGCCAATCGTCACTCCACCCGGCCTGAGGGCGAGACTACGTTTTCTGGAACACCTGCTGTGTGTCTTACTCGTAAAAGGAAATTGTTGTTTGCAGTCTCAGATATGTTTGTCCGCGAGTTTGTAACCCACGTGGTCGCATTATCCCTCCTCTAATTAGAGGCGCGAGAGTCGCGAGTGCTCGTCGAGTGCGGCGAGCGACGCCGGGGCTCTTAGCAAGCGAGCTGATGACGTCACGCGACGGGTTAACGAGACAACAGGAATGGTTTGTAACAAAATAAAGGACGGCTAGATTGTGTGTCGAGGGAGGGAACCTAACCCCTACTAATATTATAAATGCGAAAGTTACTCTGTCTATTATGCTTTCCCGCTTAAACCGATTTTGATGAAAGGCACAGACAATCTTTGAGCCCAGAGAAACGATATAGACAACCTTTTATTGCGAAAAAAGGGGTCTGAAATCCATGCGGATGAATTCGCGGGCGGCCGCTAGTAACGAATAAAAAAACCAATAAGAGCTTGTTCGAAAGTCAAATTCCGCGTTCTGTGCTTATACTTCTTACCATCTTAGGGTGTTACCACACCAATCGATCGATCGTCGATCGACGCCATCGATCGATGGTAGAATGGGATAGTCGACGTCGATAGTTTCTGCCAGACCAATCGATCGACTGTCGATCGACGGCATCGATAGATGGTAGAATGGAATAGTCGACGTAAATCGAGCTGTTTCGTCAATCGATCAACGTCGAACGGTGCCATCGATCAGCAATCGATCGATTGGTTTGTCGACTGGTGTCCGTCGATGGCGTCGATCAGTAGCTTCCCACAGTCGATCAACATCGACCGATGTCGATCGATGGCGTCGATCGATGATCGATCGATTGGTGTAGCAAAACCCTTACCTACCTATCTTATTGTGTATTTTTATTAATTACCAAAACGTTTATTAGTTTAACAAATATGCCCTGCATGCCAGCCAAATTGCGCCGGTCGGTACCCTGTATTGTTGACGCTAAGGGGAGAACTACACAATTAATGATCTCATTCACCTGTCTGCATTCCTACAAATGTGCATACCGCATATTCAAAGGTTAGCTGTGAAAAGCTAGCTTGATTAAAATCTATACTTCTATACTAATATATAAAGCTGAAGCGTTTGTTTGTTTGAACGCGCTAATACCAGGAATTACTGGACCGATTTGAAAAAAATATTTTTCTGTTGGATAGTCCATTTGACGAAGTAATAGGCTATTGGAAATGGAAATCCACGCGGACGGAGTCGCGGGCGGCCGCTAGTAACAATTAATGGTGGTTAGAGACCCTGGCTACAAAACCAAGGGTTCGAATCCCGCTAGGGGCAAATGTTTGTGTGATAAACATAGCGGCCTGAAAGCTAGTTATAAATAATTAAGTTAAAACTATGTACTTTTCATACCTTAGGTACCTGCCCCTCAATAAAATATCCCAGTGTTCGATATTTTCAAACTCATAAATCTACGGTATTGGCAGTTTCTTATGAGATGTCCGTTACGCTAGCAGCTCCAGGGCTTATTGAGGTGGAGTCCTTAATCCTTTACTCACTGGGAAAATACAAATGCTAGAAGTAAAATGCTTTATTGTGGGATTACGTTCAAATGGAAGGTGAGATATTCTCGTGTTCATTTAACTATTTTTTAGTAACGATATAAGCTTAAAGTAGACTCTGGAGGACTTAATCACCAGCAAAGACAGCACAACAGTTATGAAGTGCTACTTTACTGTGATATTCTGTAAGATAATGGTAGTCCTATTAGCAGTTAGTTCTATTAAAATATGGCATTTGAAAAGAGCAACTGTCGAGTTTCTTGCCGATTCTTCTCGCCAGTAACTGGTTTCCGAATCGGTGGTAGAGTCTTTATTTTGTAGTTTTCTGACTATTAATAAGTGCTTATATGAAGCCTATGTTAATAAAGAATATTTTTAATTTGAATTTGTATTTGAGCGGTTCTATAGTAGAAAAAAAACTCGGCTTAGATTATATGTAGATCTAAGCCGAGAGATAATCATCTATCCTAGGAGAAGTATACTAAGACCACAACAACTACATAGATATACATACATATGTTACCTCCGCCATTCTCTCTATCACGGCGGGCTCGAGTGCTGGAGCCTCGCGCAGACAATGCCTGCCCGCTCTTTACGCGCTGCGGGCAAACAGAATACATTCGACCGAAATACTGGATGTGTCTGGGTGCCTTTATTTAAACTAAATTCCACATAAGGCAAATTAACAAACAGAACTATTATTTATTCAAGTCAGAGAAACACTGTCTTATGAATCGTCCATAATATTAATCTACTGATTGATTCTACCACCGATTTCGGAATGCAAAATGGTTGCCAGGCGAAATTATCTTAATTCTTCTTAAAGTTGACTATTTATATCACATAATATTATCCCCAGATAGTACAAACATTGCGTGTTATATCGGTGGGATATAACACACAGTGGTGTTTAATGACCTATCTTTTAAACGGGTTTTTGTTTATAGCTTTTGTTATTTGCTTATTGTTTCACTGCATAGCGTAAATCATCGCTCCACTGTAATAAGCAGCCTTGTCGATTAAGGATTATAGCCGCAGCGTACCCCGGGCTCCGAGGCAATGCAACCGGGAGAAGCGCAAGGATGATGATGATTCCCAATTTCATAACAACGGAGTAAAATAATCACTTAAAAACTATGAAGAAAATAAAACGATCTTTCTCTCAAAAAATAAAAGTTCTTAGTTCTTCAACGCATTCTATATCTTCGTCCACATTTAGATACAGTATGTACATAAGCCCTGAACACACGCGGTTGACTCGAAAGGCCACAGAATGCCGTGTATTTGTGATAATTATTAACTTGGACTATTATTTGCGGTGGGAGAATCCTCTGTAACTACAGAGAATTAACGTTAGAGCAGACTCTTTCTTTTAAGAAACTACATCTCTTAAGAGCTGTTATGCTGTATATGTTAGAATAAAGTGCTGTCTGACTGAGTAGCGTTTGTTTAATTTATGATACCTACCTTAAAACTTAGATGGACTACCGACTATATAAAATTATATCGAAAGCTAGTCATATCCTAATACCTAGGCGATTATTGTTGTTTGTTTTATGATATTTAAGAACTTAGATAGATATGTATGTGTATATCACTTAAATAAATAAATATCGCACGGCATCACATACATTAATCTGTCTTCGCGAATAGTAACTTAGCATTTAGTTTACAGATATCAACATCAACAACATAAATAAATAAAAAAATATCTGGTCTAACACGTCACCAATTACCTAGCACTAAACTTAGCTCGGAACTTTTATTGCGGGGACTAGGGAATAAAATAAAAAATAAAATAAAATAATTTTATTCAGCAATTTGATTCACTAAGTAAATTCTTTTGCACGTCAAAACTTTTTTTTACCCTACCAGCGCCTCGACGTGAATGGCCTGCTGAGAAGAGACGCCGCAAGAAACTCAGACAGTTTTGCCTTTTTTAAAAATAAATTTCAATTTTACAATTATGTCAAATATAACTTAAAAATAAATACAAAATAAGTGCGGCTGAGCAGATTAACATGTCCATGCATATTTGTCATTTAAATAATCATCTATTTTATAATAACCTTTCTTCATCAAAGCTGATTTAATAAACAACTTAAATTTTTGTTTCGAAAATTCAATAACATTTTCTGGTAACTTATTAAATATTTTGATGCTTAGTCCAATAAAAGACTTCCCAGTCTTATGAAGCCTGTGACTTGGAACGGCAAGCTTATGTTTATTTCTTGTATTAAAGCTATGAAAGTCATTTTTTCTAGAAAAATTGTGTAGGTTCTTGCGTATATAAATTATGCAGTCAAAGATATATTGCGACGCTGTAGTTAAAATGTTAATCTCCTTGAATATCTCACGGAGTGAATCACGCGGCTTAAGGTCGTATATTGCACGGATCCCCTTTTCTGTAATACAAAAATTGTTTGTATATCAGCAGACGATCCCCACAACAACAGACCGTAAGACATTACACTATGAAAATAGCTGAAATAAACCAATCTCGCCGTTTCAACATCAGTCAGGCGTCGTATTTTTCTTACAGCAAATGCTGCAGAACTTAGTCTCCCAGCCAAAGCAACAATATGGGGCCTCCATTGTAATTTTGAATCTATAGTTATTCCTAAAAAGACAGTTGAGTTGACTACATCAATATGTTCATTATTCATTAAAACATTAGTAATAACTTGTGGGACATTAGGCATTGTGAATTTTATACATTTTGTTTTCTTAGGATTAAGTAGTAAATTATTAGTCGTAAACCAATGATGGACTTGTGAGAGTGCGTTATTTACCTCGTCAAATTGTATTCTACGTCTATTTACCTTAAAAACTAAAGAGGTATCATCAGCAAACAACACCGTCTCACATAGACCCTTTGTAAAGGCAGGAAGATCATTAATATATATTAGAAAAAGGAGTGGTCCCAATATTGAGCCCTGGGGCACACCCATTATCAATGGGGCGCCATCGGAGTTAGTTCCATTGATGTTCACCTTTTGAACTCTGCCAGTGAGGTATGATTTTAAAAGCGATAAAGCGAACTCTGAAACGCCATAATGCTGTAGCTTCATCAGCAAGGTTTCATGACTTACACAGTCAAAAGCTTTTGACAAATCACAAAAGATACCAATAGCATCCTGCTTAGCCTCCCATGCATCAAAAATATGATTTACTAGTGAAACTCCTGCATCAGTTGTGGATTTGTTTTTAGTAAATCCGTACTGATTTTCATTTAATAAAGAATTGGAATTAAAATGAGATAATAATTGATTAAATATGATTTTTTCTGGATTGGATTGGAATTAAAATGAGATAATAATTGATTAAATATGATAATGAAAAGACATCCTTAAATACTTATACGTATAAACATCAATAATTCGGGAAAAAATGCCAATGTTTATCACACATGATTTGTCCCTAACGGGATTCCAAAACGCTTGGTTTTGGGGCCAGCGTCCCTAACCATAAGACGGGCCTGTCAAAATGTATTTTTTTCATAAATTGGGTATTTGACTGCATACGAAATAAATTATGACATTCTAAGATTAAAGACGAAATCAAAAATTAGGCACAATTTTTTATCTCACAGTTACTATTGAGCTTTTAACAAATTATTACAGCTAATTGAAGTTAAAAGAGTATTGATTTGACACTATTGCATCGTGACGTCACGATTCAATATTTCATACATTTTTTCCTACATGGTTGGTTACGTTTTTGATATTTAAAAAAAGGAGTTAATTTGACTTGTCAGTCAAATATCGTATTGACTCTTCTATTCCTCTTCCCATTAATATCCAGGTTATTAAAGTCTATCGTTATCCACCCTCGCAGTCAAGGCCTACTAATTAATATTATCCATTTCTTCCACAGAGACGCCTCGACAAGGCATTATTAAGTGGATATTAGTTACTAATAAAGATATATTGCCGACGGAGAACCGAGAAATTGCTCCTTTCCTATTTCCTGGATCGGTTTACTGTGGGTGGTTGTTTAAAGTCCTAGATTCTATTCCCAGGATCGGATAAATACTAGGGTAGTTTAATAAGTTCTTGCAAAGTTTCGAGAGTTTAAATTCTGATGCTTCGTTTTGAGTTTAGGTTTGATTAGTAGCATCTCATATACCATATGCAGAGTTTCAACTTCTTCAGCTCAGTTCTTTGTGTTTGGCAGTTATTTGAATAAAGATAGTCGAGTAATTTAGAATTTAATATGAAACGAATTTCGTGGGGTTATTAAAACATAACTTAAACATTACTTCCTGAAAAGCAAAACGCCTTAGGAGACTAAAGTAAAGAATGACAAACACTTGATAGTCTCCCTTTCAAATAAAAAAAAAAATTGACAAACATTGTGGGGACTCTGCACTTTACTACTTTACTTTACTAGCGGCCGCCCGCGACTCCGTCCGCGTGGATTTCGACTTCCAATAGCCTAAAGCCTTCCTCGTCAAATGGACTATCCAACACAAAAATATTTTTTAATACGGTCCAGTAGTTCCTGAGATTAGCGCGTTCAAACAAACAAATCAGCTTTATATATTAGTATAGATAAGTGGAATAAAAAATCTTATGGGAACAAGTGATGCTTAATGATCTGGACGCCCTGTAGAGGGTACTACTCCAGTAATCTTCGCCAAAATCCATACATACATAGAGAAAGATGACAGAAGAGTAAAGATGCGTGTGATTGCTAGTGTTATGCGCATCTCTTATTAATGAGTAGGTACCATAATATTTTATACCACCCTTCGGACACGAGAAAGCATTATGAAATAGTCTTTTTATATCATGAAAAATAGAAATAAAAAACTAAATCACTTTTATTGAGGATACCAAAGTACAATTCGTACCCCCGTACCCACTACCCAGACCAGAACGAAATAACTAATACACCTAAATACGCGCCTCCATTGTAATATCGTAAATTCATGCCATTATTCTAAGTTTATTTTAAAACTAATGCCGAGATTCAAACCGCTGATCTATCAATTTTATTGAGACTATCAGTCTCACCCAATCGTCTCAGATAGTTTCCTTTAAACTTTTCCTAGACCACATGCAGTAAAGTTGCATCCAAACATTTATGTGCCTTATCACAACGATAGAAGGTTTAAAATGCATTTTCCTTTATTATCTGGTATTAGCGACCCGCCCCGGCTTCGCACGGGTGCGACTAAAATGATCAGTATTATGCATTTTTGACAGAAAATTTTAATCCTGAGCTACTTAGTGCTAGGGAGGGCACGTTAACCGTTGGTCCTGCGCCTGATCTCTCTACGGTTGTGTCAGATTGCTGTCCCACCGAACTATTAGAGTGTGGGAATAGGGAGTGCAACTGTGCTTGTGCACTCGTGTAAGTACTATAATAAAAATATCTTACGTAACGGCCGGAGGAGTATTACATTATTATGCATTCATGTTATACACATAGAACTTCTTGTTAAATGACTCTATGTAATAAAAAAGCCGCTTGAAGAAACTAATTTGAATCTTTAAATATAATAAAATTTTCTCATAATAAAATAATTTAGTCTTTAAAAATTTAAGCATTAATAGGGACAGACAGACGGAAGCGACTGTGTTTTATACTATGAAGTGAAGTAATAGACCAAGTTGGATGTGGGAAGCCTCCAATTTCTCGGGCCAGTGCCCTCTTGGCAATATATCTCTATTAGTTACTAATATCTAGTTAATATCGCCTTGTCAAGGGTCTTTGTGAAAGGAAATGAAGGCGGGAGATAGATTATCTTTTCGCTAATACAGACAGATGATAAAAATAGCTGTAGTATAAAAAAGTCTAATAATAAAATATTTGTTGACATCGCATAATATTGCAATTGACGAGATAAATCCCTAGATCTTTTTTTATCCTCTACACATAACATCAATGGATATTTTCATGTAATTATTATAATTGTGAATAACACAATTTATCCGTAACACAAAGGCTTAAGCTATTGATTTGATGTACCTACATGATATTGTCAGATAAATTGTTTATTTATATATTTATCTTGATATATATTATCTTAATCTTGATATTTTCATGCGAGGTCGCTAAACATTGAGTTAGATTAATACTAATTATAAAATACAAAAAAATAAGTATTATAGTGAAAGTGGTTAATATTATCAATTTATTTATTACAATAAAAAGTCAACCGTAGGTAACTAGGTAAAAATCCGTCCGTTAAGTCGCAACGTAAAGCGAAGCGGGATCCAGGCAAACCCGATTATCTGGTCGATAATGGGGGAAATTGAGAAAGGGGGGAGGGCGCTCACGGGATTATTGGAGGTGTTCCAATTTGACCACCTAATTTTTAAGCACCTGAAACATGAGCACCTGTCGATGACCGATAGATATTTTCGGTAGTAAAGTAAAAAAAAGTATCAGCCTATTAATATCTAACTGCAGTGCAAAGGTGCAAATGCTTCCATAATTCTAAATCGTGTTTTCGTTTCAAAGATGGGATTTTTCTTGATTAACACGCTTGCCAAATGGGGATTGATATGATTATCACATACCCGTGCTGTGTTCAGAAAAACCGACACAATTTAATGTTTGTGTGATGAACTCCAGTCATGGTTGATTATTCAAGTATTTAAGTAAATCTATCCGTTCCCTAGCTTTCATAGAACAAGCTCCGACTTAGTTTGTGGCAAGACAATTGCTGTGTTTTTCCAAGGTATTTGTTTATTATTTATTATGGTCCAAAATCGAACCCAGGACTTCGACACTACGGCCCGATACTTAGGCCACTAGACCATCGAGGCGTATATATGCATACTCAAAGGAGACTAGTGCTAAAGTTGCGGGTGCCTGAAAATTGGGTGCTAGAAGTGGATTACAGCTGCCGGGAGGGATGACAGAACGATTATTTGTTTATGGGAAAACTTTTTCGCCCTTCAACGTGAGTAAGAATGATTGCCTATTAATATCTTTATTTAACAATCGGAGGAAAAGATGGGATGTCAATAATTTATACTTAGTTGGAGTTATGAAAGTTTTTGTGTTAACTTTCGACGTGTCTATATATTTTATTATATTGGAATTATTTCATAAAGTTACTTCTTAAATAAAGTAAATTATCAGCCTCACATAATGTTCCACTGCAGGGAAAAGGCCTCCGTCATTTTCAATCATGTTTTTATAACAAAGATGGGTATTGGCTTAATCACTATGCTTAACCTTTTTCTTTTAGTCAGGAAAATAAACTAACCTAAGTTTTGTAGCCAGGGTCTCTGACCACTAGACCAACGGGCCAATCAAATATATCTCTGTTTTTATTTATAGGTACCTAAAAAGTTTGAATTTGAAACATTTTCTAAATAACAGTTGAATAAAATAAAATGCATTATACTTAACAGGCGGCGTAGAATTTGTAGGAATCGTCTTAGAGTTTCATTCCATTGGCATGGGTTTCAAAACTTTTATGAAAAAAGATGGGCTGAAATGAGATTTATTGAAGTTATACCACTTTTAACACGATAAACTTAAGTTTTAATTCATTTATGAATAGTTAGACAAGTCTTGTCGAGAACTTTATGAAATATCTCTGGAATGCAAGTGGGACTTGCCATATATTTTTCCTAATAAACACGGAGAGTTATAAAGGGGTCCTCGTAATTTTACAAGCATTCAAAGAGGTAATATATTATCTATCACCTTAACATTACCCAAAGTATTTGCAATGTTTTACGGTGTTTTTGTAATTCAAGGGAAATGATTTTACATTTTTCACTTGTTAAAGGGCAATCATTATGACAGTTTGAGAGCCACTGGCTCAAACTCAAATACCTAAACTTCACAGCAAACCCTGCGAAACTTTGAGTCTCGTAATGATGTCTCGTTTTCTATACAATGCACGGGATGCGTCAATCCTAATACTTACGGTTGTTTGCCAAACGATCCTTTGTGATTTAGTAGTAAAAATATAATGATAAGGCTGTGGATTCGATTTCATAAAACTTAAAGATTGTGAGTTCGATTACTGACTGATTCCGCCATGGTTAGTAAGTTCCGCCGCGGATGAAGTCGTGAGCGGCTGCTAGTAATAATATTAACGTCTACTAAATTTGTAACTAATTGCAAAAATAATCTCTAAAGCTATTGCTCTTGATCATACAGAACCATTTAGAGGCAAGACTAAGCTTAATCAAAATATTGCAATTGTTTGACTTAAAACTTGTAAAGAGTACAGAGATTTCTAAAATCAAAACGGACAGTAATGTCATTTAATATGTAAGGAGTGAGGAGTAATACAATTTCTCCGTAACAATGGGTAAATACGTATTCGCGGTTATAAAGAAGGAAACTTCATAAAGTACGAACATTCATCGTTTTGACTAACACATACAGACGATAATAGGCTTTCAGTAACGAGTTCTAGCGAAAAGTTGACGTGTGGTCTAAGTTTAAAGCCTAAAAATATTTCTTCTTTTTTCTACATCTACTATATAATAATTTAACTTAATATTATACTAATATTACACAAATATTATAAAGAGGAAGGATGAGTATTTATGTATGTAACGAATAAACTCAAAAACAACTGGACCGAATTGAATAATTTTTTGACTGTTGGATAGATAGATGAACACTCTTCCCGGTGAACATACTACGGTACTTTTTATCCCAGAAATGTGGGGGAAAAGGGGGATATTTGAAGAAAGATTTTGCGCGCGTGTGAATCCGCGACGGAAGGCAAGTAATATATAGAGGCTAGTTTATTATATTTAGAGGTAAACGACCAATGAAGTAATTTACAGAAATGTTCAATTGTAAATAGTAAGGAATAGGGGTGGCAAATGCCCTAATCTCGAACCAGTTTTCTTGTCCATTAATGTTGTAACTAACATTAAAAAATAATGATGAAAGACAGCAATTACAAGTTAAAGAAATTCGTTAATTGAATAATTATATTCTGGAAATAATAGCCTTGGTAAATTGTTAAGTTCGAAGATTGAATCAAATACAAGTTGATTAAAAAAAATCTTTGTTATCTTAAAAAACTCTAAGAATAATTTTAAGTAATGTATCCAATACATACTATCATGAAGTGAAGTTAACATTCAAAATCGCTTCATCTTGTGACTTGAACCCCACCCTTAATACGGTACAAGCACAAAATATGTGACACAAATACAGTCTCTTATTGCTTACTACGAGTTTAAGACGACGGTTTTATGTCCCTGCGGCTACACATACTGTCGCGAATGTTCAATCACATGTCTCTGTGTCCTAAAATCTCGTCATTTCAATTTGTCTCAGCTACAGTGAATGAAAATGTCATGAGGAAATCTCTACACTATTTGTTTATTTTATTAGTGTGTATAATGTGAAAGCTGTGGTAAAGGCATCACGAAAGATTATGTAATTCTTGATTTACTTTTTGTATTTAGTATCTTGATTTACTTTGATGAACTTTTGTATCAAGAGTAACGTACGAAACGAATCAAGAGATTATACTTGTATTTGTAAAAAAAAACATTACAAGCTTGGCATTATTTATTTCTATCTATAAATTTTTAATTTATAAACAAAGAAAAAATCATCTGATCTCAGGTGGGTTTTGCATCCACTACTAACGAGAGCCTCTTGCAATCCGGGCAAGCGTTTTAAGCAATTATTTTTTGTTTTTATATTAAACACTAGCGGCCGCCCGCGACTCCGTCCGCGTGGTTTTCAGTTCCCGCACATATCGGCCGTACTAAGCCTTCCTCGTCAAATGGACTATCCAACACAAAATTTCTTTTCAAATCGGACCAGTAGTTCCTGGGATGAGCGCGTTCAAAAAAACAAAAAAACTGTTCAGCTTTATTATATTTAGTATAGATATTTAGTATAAAAATGAAAAGTCTCCGCTCTATCTTATGACTTAGACGGCTCACTTAATACGTTGCATGCAAGCTATGTGACACAAACGCTGCAATACACTAAACACTCATATATCTATTTAAGATGCGGTTTCATTTCCTTGCGGGGAGAACTGCTCACTTAACTGGAACTTGTGTTAACCTAGTTAAGTATAACTTAATAAGCACCTTGTGTAGTTTGTGAGGTAACTTAGTTGATTGTACTAGTAGATATGCTTGTGGTTAGAACTGAGGTGTTTTGATGTTTATTGCGAAGATTTTAGATGATAATTTTGAATAATGATTGCCGGGATGACGTTATGAAGATGATAACAACAAGAAATGTCGTTAAGACAAGTTTTGGGAATTGCTACTAATCTTCAACTAAGCAGGTATAATAGTGCATGAGTGAGTCCGCACCGCAAACATAATTATTTGTCCATTTTCTCATACACAAAGTTCTTGATACAATAACCTAGGTATATACTCGTATATAAATATCGTATATGTAGGGATGCAAACAAACAAGAGGGTCACCTGATGGTATGCAATCACCGCTGAACATGGACAACAACATCATCCGTATCAGGTTCGCAGATGCGTTGCTTTTCAATGAATACCCTCCCCAACAGAGCTCTGGCGAACTTACTCACCAGCAGAAACATAGCACAACAGTTACGAAGTGCTACTTCTTTGTCGTCTTCTGTAAGGTGGAGGAACTTCCCCAGATCAGTGGCTCAATCATTATTCTTATCAAGCCTGCAATGACCTAACTAAACTGTGAAAACCAACACAAAGTGTAGGTGTTCCCTGCGGGATTCGAACCCTCGACCTCCGAGGTCTCAGCCCAGCGCTCTTACCTCTACACCACGGAGGCAGTGGTTAGAGCACTACTTTTACATATTGTATCTCCTTAAACTTCGGACAGTAAAAGTAATTTAAACGTTTACCCAAGCGAGAAGATACGAGGGTAAACGTTTCTTAAAACCGTGCTCGGTAAGGCGGAAAATGGTCACATATAAGGAATGGAGAGTCACCAGTCCGCGACGTTCTTGGAAAGATTGACACTTCGGGACGGACGCAAATTAACTTCGGTGAAGTAATTCTTTGTTTCTATTAGAAGTGGATTTGACACTGGATAAATAATTTGAAGTCTTTTTATGGAAATAAAGTATGGTATCTATTGTATGGTATGGTATCTATGGCCTTTTTATGTGCCACTGCAAGGCAAAAGACCCCATTATTCAAAATCAAAATCAAAATATTCTTTATTCAATTAGGCTTAATATAAGCACTTATGAATCGTCATAAAAATTACAGTAGTACTCGACTACTCGACTCGACCACCTATTCGGAAGGCAGTTTTCTGCAATTTGCAATCATGTATTGTAATCGTTACATAAAAAGGATTTCGGCTTAATCACCACTGCCAAATGCGGATTGCTGATGACAAACCTGATGATAAAGATGATAACGACCCTTGGAATGGTTATAATACGTCATCATACTAATTATTCACTCTATGACGTCACATGTCAGTGGAAGTGTTGATAATATTGATACGGTGGTGACACACGTCAATGTCACCGCATTCCAGATGACAAGACAAATTGGTTGCCTTTGCGATTGGCTGGCGAGACAGACCATTACTCACGACCGACTTGGATTAGTTACGGGCAAAAGTAGGTTTAGAAATCTACAGAATTATAAATTACTAGGCACGGTCGCGGTTTCATACGCCCGTAATTTCTCCTTTCAAATGTCACCCCCACCCTTCCCCTACATCAAAAGTACCCTTTTTCCTCGGTATAGTGTTGCTGGCTAACAGTGAAAGAATCGGTCCAGTACTTTTTGTGTTTATTCTCAACCTCAACAAGTATCTCCTTTTTAAATACAAGAAAATAAAATATTTTTTTCTGTTTTGAGATTAAACCCGTCGATAATTAACGCAATCCTTACACCAAATTGATCGTTAAAAATATATCAAGCATCAAAAGAGTTTAAAACAACCGTCGTGAAAAGCTTTATGAAATAATAATAATCTTACAGATACCCTTATTTCTAGCCTTAATTCTTCACTAAAAGTAACCTTAATAGGGGAAATTAAAAAGTAATATAAAAGTGTATAAATGTAAATATTTTAAACAAGTTTGGTAGAATAAATCTACGTTATCTAGATTTAATTACACTGTAACCGCCGTCATTATCTGTGCGACCCCTGGGCACAGTGTAAAATATATAACAGTATCTATACTAATATTATAAATGCGAAAGTAACTCTTTCTATCTACATATCTGTCTGACTATGTGACTGTCTGGCTCTTATGCTTTCCCGCTTAAACCTCTCAACCGATTTTGTTAAACTTTGACACAGACAATCTTTAGAACCTGAGTATTCTCAGGTTCTAAAGATTGTCTGCTAACTTTTATTGCAAAAAAAAAGATGTGATCTGCCCGCTAGTCATTATATGTATAAAACAATTGAAACCTTTTTTTTATTCTTTCTTAGTAATTTTATGTAAGTTGTTGTCACGTAAGGTTAAGATAATAACAGTTAACAGATCAAAAATATCTCTAGATTGAAATGACCACCGATTACGTGATAACAGTGGTGATTAGTTCGATAACTATTCGTTCCTGTTTGGGTGTAAACACCCTTATCATGACCAATTATAGTATATTATAGTTTACCAAGCATACATATTATGTGTTTTTGTAAAAAGTTTTTATAAAATACCAGACTATTTAAAAGAGCCAGAAGGTCACCCAAGATGACGACACAACAACTGATGTCTGTAACACAAGTGTTCAAGCTACTTAAAACGGAGTTAGATCAATGTATGTGATGTTAAATATATTTTTTTATTTATTACTGTGGTCTAACTGTACTGTGGCACAATCCCAGAGGGGTTACAGAGATCTTATCCTACCTCCGAACGCGCTGAGTCGGGCACCTTTGCTATCGTTAACACTGTGTAAATGGCTATCGATTCTTTCACTGAAATACTGAATGGCCTGAAGCCTGAAGGTAAATGTGTCATTAATTGAGGTGCAAGTAGCTGTTAAAATTATGGGTCAGAAAGTTTTAATGGTGAAAGCTGAAAGATTGTGATAGAGAAAGTATTTTTATCTTTTGTTTTTAGTAGGGAGGTAGTAATGGGTAACTATTTGAATTTAGTATGCTTAACGATTTTAATACAAATCTGACTTATTTGCTGTACTTAGAAGTTTGGATGCTTACTGTAACAACATTGACTAACAAAGCTATTTTAAGGCATACTAAGCAAGGTTAGTTATACCATATCTATATGAGTATATAATTTAAAGGCAATTTGTTAAATTTTACATAATTGCTACGGTTTTGGGCAAGTTTAATACTATTATTACCTGTTTTCATCCCTTCTGTTTGTTTGTTTGTTGAGCGACTCGAGGATATCTATTTGTCGAGACCAACCGTTTAATGTTGTTCTTATTTTAATAAAGGTATTATTATCCGTATTTCGTTTGGAATAAATCTGAATAATATTATTTAAAGCTTTGAATTTCCAGCAAACCTGTTAGTCTAGCACAATTTCAAAGATTTGTTGTTTCTTGTAGTTTTTGTTGAGCTCCGATTTCTTGCCAGACAGTTTTTGCTTACGAGTTACAGAACCTTAAAAGTAGGTCACATCCTCCTGGGAATTCTGAAGCTTGGTCGTGATACAAACATAGGTTTTAGTATACAAGTCTCGGTAGAGTACGGTTAACGAAAGTTTACTAAAAATTATATAAATCTTAGGTAGAAGGGTAAAAAATATAAATGGCATCCTGGGGTGTAATAAGCTATGTAATATAATAATAAATTCTTTGGACTAATACAACCATCTAAGGTCAAAGCTTGTATGGAAGCTAGAAAACGGATAGAAATACTTAAATACTTTTGTAAACATCCATGTCTTGAGTACAAATGCCCATGTCACATCATCATCACACAAAAATTTACCCTTAGCGGGATTCGAACCCGGTACCCTTGGTTGTAGCCAGGTTCCCTGACCACTACAACAAAGGGCCTGTCAGATAGGATAAAAAGGTTTCTATTAATCCGCATGGTGCTTTATAAAAGGTAACACATACTTTAATATTCGTCTGAATATCAAAGTATCAATTGACTAATTGTGAGATTTGGCTTGCATATCGTAAGAGTTTAAAAAGCCTGCAATGAAAATACTGCAACGTGCAAGTTATGTGCATTCCCGCTGGCGCGTCAATCGCAATCGGCTTACATTATATCGAGGAAGCTTTACGGATGCTTTATCTGTCTTTCGCGAGTATACTATAATTTGCATCGAACATTCACGGGTTCGGTGCAGTTCAGGAGTTATGTTTTGCATGGGTGACCGCTGACCGCACAGTAATATTATAATATTTAATATCGTTTTAATAAGAGTAAGTGTGTAGTTGAGAAAATGTTTTTTTGATTTTGTAGATAACGATTTGATTTAGCTACGATAAAACATTTGCGTAGTGTGTTTAAAACTTATTGTACTTTTTAAAAACAGAATTATCTTCTATTTTCCATGTATATGTTTGAGTAAAGATAAACAAAGTAAAGTACCAGCCTATTAATGTCCCACTGCAGGGCAAAGGCCTCCATCATTTGAAATCATGTTTTCGTTACAAAGATGGGTTTTGGCTTAATCACCACGCTTGCCAAATGCGGGTTGGTGATCACAAACCCGGGCTGTGTTCAGAAAAATCAACACAAAATTTGCCCGACCTGGGAATCGAACCCAGGACTGGGAATTGAAGATAAACAAAACTGAATGTTTAATTTTGTATTTATCTATTATCTACCCAGTTTCGATCAGATCTAGACAGATAACTTCCAAGGATAAAATACGAATTTTCGCGTTTATATTGCAATAGAACGATTTCCACTTTCCAAGGCACACTTGGGTTTCCAACCAATTTCATTTGAAGTCTCAAATAACCCAAGCTAAGCTCGACACCCTCAAGATAAGGGCACACATCTGAAGGGCCACTTAGATAAAAACGCCTTCAAGCGGGCGGGGCACAACGCTTTCAGACGTCGTTGGTTTTTATCTTATATTTTTATTGTATCTGCGGATTTTGCGTGGATTATACGATGATCGGATTGATGGGTCAGTGATTTTTTCAGCTTAATTTTAAATAATGCGCAGGACAGATCATGGTGGCGACGTCTGTTATTAGAGACCAAGTCTCATTTTGGGTCGCTGCGCCATCGCAGTAAGTAAGTAAGTAAGTAATTTTAAATCATTTCTTCTTACACATCCAGTTATGTGTAAGAAAGAAATAAATTGATAATTTTATAATAAATAAATAATTTATGGATGTGTAAGAAAGAAATATGTTTTTATTTCTTACACATAACTGGATGGTTGTGGTGCAGGGTGCGGTGAGGAGCCTTGGTATCGAGGTACTGGATGCAATTTTCCTGGTTAGGTAATATTTTTATTGGTTTTTCCGTAGACAGTCCAGGTGTGATCTCCAATTAGAATTTGGCAAGCGTGGCAATAGAGCCAAACCCAATTTTTTCAAGTCGCATGATATGTTTACCAAGCTAATGCCGTTGCATTTTTTATATTACGCTGTAATATGTATTTCCAATTAATGCATCCCTAGAGCACTTGCGTGCCATTTATTATACCACCGTACTGAAACTCACTTATTCAATAACCATCACACCTATACAAATGTAAATGAATTGCTAATCGTCAGTCTAGTCTCCAATGTTGGTCTTAAAAATTGTAGTAGTCCAGGGAAGGTTAAAATAATTTGAAATTATAGAAAACTTTCGAGAAAACATTGATAGTGTGCCACGTAACACGAAGTGCCACGGGTCAGCTACTAGAAAAATAAAACAAAAAATCTAAAAACTCCTTAAAATTTATTCGGTCCTTACAAATTTAACAATATATAAATTACAATAAGCTATTTACAAACTATGTACACTATCAAACAACTACGTTAGTGTTAAAATATACAACATTTCTAAAGCGTCATGATATTATAAACGTTTTGAAAACTTTCAAAAACAAAACAAATGTACAATAATTAGTATCTAACAAAATTCTGTAATTATTCTCTTAATCTTAATCGGCCTAGAAAGTGGTCTGCCATTTCTGACTGTTGTCATGTTAGTAGCAATAAGATTTTATAGTGAAGTTTTGACCTTGCGAAAAATTAACCTGTTGTGTTTTGACAACTTTAGGATGGAAAACCAATTTCTTAGCTTGACCGCACATATTATGTGCGTTTAATTTTTTTCTACGCCGCTAATTTGATTGTTGTAGTAAAACTTCAGTTTTAGCTAAAGACAATTCATAGTTAATCGACATAAAGGGCTTTATAGCGTTATAATAACTTTCAATGCACCTTAAATAGTTATAAAAAGAAAATAAAAGCACAAATTTATCATTAGCAAGAGAAGAAAATATACCTACAAATAATATTCAAAAACAATTTCACAACAAGACCTGATTTTGCGGGAATCTAATTTAACAAATGGGAACTTAGCCGTTTTAAAGTGCTTTCTGTTCCAAATTAATTACTTATGTTTTTATTTCTTTCCTTATCTTTCATGTTTTATGCAGAGATGTTAACAATTCTATATGGTTTTTTGGCACACGTTAAAGTGATGATTGGTCCATTTAATTGTTATTTTTGACTCCTGGATTTTGGACTCCACGCCTACTTTTTTATTATTATTAGGTCATATTTCGATTAATTTTAATCTTATAAGGAAAAAAAACACTTTTATTATGTTCAAATGGCGTAACTTCTTGTTAAGACAATAAACATTAAATTTTGGTTAAAGGTAAAGGTTTTTAGGATTGCCTTCACCATTCTTTACTTAACTTTTAATTGTAAGTATTATTTTACAGATTAGGCTTAGTTTTTGAAAAGTCAGTTATAGCCATAGGTAGAAGGTTCGTTAAAAATATTTGTTTTAGTTTTTGAGTCTATAAAAGTATGTTTTACGTTGAAAACTTCTTGGCATCCATTGATTTCTTATTTTTTCTTAGTATATTGAAACCCACCAGGCTGAGATTTAGGCTAAAATTAAGCGACTAAAGTTCGGTAGCAATGCATTTTCTATAAAAAGAAGCGACGTTATTCTGGCATGGTGTATCATCGTCTTCCATTTAAATACATTAGGCGTAGGCAGGCACGTCAAATTACGGTCACGTTTTTTTCCGCCTAAGTTAGTTTTTAACTATAACAGTGGGTACGTTCAGAGGTTAATTGATGTCAAGTGGCTTTTACAGCAACAAGTTAAAGTTGAACCAAATTTTTGTTTAGGTTAATTGGAGTTAATTTAATGTTCTTAATCCAACAAAGTGCAAAAGGATCGTAACGCAAATTTCACGTCTTAACTTAAATATCTGCGCGTGAAACGGTTATTTTTACGAGTTCATTTTAGGACACAGCTAACTTACTTGCAGTAAGACATCTCTTAAAGTTTTGTAATGGTTTCTATCTATCCCATATTTTGTAACACAGTGATTCGAGGTTGTTCGTTGTTTCACGTGTTCACTTAGAGCACGTTATATTTAAACTCCCAAGTTTAAAAATTAAGTGCTGCTAATGGTCTAGTGGTTTAAGTACCAGGCCGTGATCTCGAGGTCCTGGGTTCGATTCCTGGGTCTGGCAAAATTTGTGTTGAGTTTTCTGAACACATAAGGTTTGGGATCACCGACCCGCATTTGGCAAGCGTGGTGATTAAGCCAAAAACCCATCTTTGTAACGAAAACATGATTTCAAATGCTGGAGGTCTTTGCCCTGCAGTGGGACATTAATAGGCTGATTACTTTAAATGCAAGCTAGCCTTATCGTGATTTCTGCCTAAACCGTTGAGGTACATTGAATTATATTAATAAACTCGAAAGGTACATTGGCCAACTGAAGCATTGCCATTAGTTTTATAAGTCTAGCTCGGGTGGTCACGCTAGGAAATAATACGCGAGTGCATCTGTGCTTGTAAACTTCACTGTAATTCCTCGAACGGAAACCTCAATTGGAATCAAATATTATTCCTTCTAACCCCTGCACTTCTGTGAACTCATACGTATTATTAGGACGATAGAAACCCTTCTGCAATACCTAGTAAAACCATCAACCATATCATCAAAGTTTCAAACGATAGATAAATGTAGTTAGAAAGATAAATACATTCATCTACCATATTATCAAAGTTTCAAACGATAGATCGGAAATAGATCGGAAGATAGATAAATACATCGATCGATCATTCCCCGTAACTCCACTAATTGGCTTCACTGCATTGAGGTATTACTACTACGTATAGAGTGGACATCGCGAACAAATATTTTTCGTCAAATTGGAGGGAAGGGGGCGGATAATTCAGTGATATTTTTGTCTTTTTATCTTTTTTATAACACGCCACCATCTTTATTTTTCGTCTTGTAATGATCGTACATGTTTTTAAAAAACAACACGCAATTTTTTGATTTTAAAAATGATCAAAGAAAGAAAAATAGACGGCAATTTTGTGGTCCATGGTTCACAATGCGGGTAGAGCGATGGTGGCCTAGTGGTACGGACGGCGCCTTACATACGTGAGGTCCGCGGTTCGAATCCGGGCCCACACCTCCGGATTTTTCGAAATCTATGTGTGGATTTGTGCCATTAGCTCGGCGGTGACGGAAAACACCGTGGGGAAACTTGCACATTCAGTGATTTCTGAATTTAGTTCAGTTAGATCTGAATGTGTAAGGTGTAACCATGATCCAATCTGTCTGGTTCCCCTCTATGGGTTACGAAGGTCTGATGGCAGTCGCTTCACTGTAATAACCAGACTTGCCAAATCCCTGATCATGGTCAAAGCGGACCCCGTATAGAAACGGTAAGAAGAAGGTTCACAATGCGGGTAAGAAAACTTTTGTTCGTGATGTCACCTCTATACGTAGTAGTAATACCTCAATTCTTCACTGTAACGTTTCAACTGTGCCTCAATGAGCTCGGAGTATGACTGAACAAAGTTTTAATTTCAGTTGCGAACTCAGTCAAAGGGCCTGTAATTTCAAGCTACGAAATTGCAATAAAATCTCCTTTAAGAGGGCGAAAGATGGTATGACCTTGTTTCATGTCTTTTGTGATCGCGGTCGGAATTTGTAATGGGTTATAACAATATGCACATTTATAACCACGCATTTATGTGAGAAAAGATCGGGTACAGCACTTTCAAGCTATGTTGTGGAATTGTGTGTGTGGTAGATTCCCATGGTTACTGTGACAAAATTAGGAGAACAGGATTTTTTAAATTATTTAAGTGATGGATCAGACTGGCTACGTATCCTGTCATTACGGCCTATAATACCTCTTTTTCCTATGGGAGAAGAATCGACCAGCGATTAGATCTATCGATCTAATCATCCTAGCGCCTCTCCCGGTTACATCCTTGGCCATTGCCTCTGAGCCCAGGGTACGCTGCGACTATGATCCTGAATGTACAGCCTGGTTATTATAATGAGGCGACTGTCGTCTGACCTCCGTAACCCTTACAAGGGTAATCAGACCGATTGGCTCATAGACCTTCAACTTCTTCTTCTTCAACGACATCACTGCAATAAGAAATGACTGTCGTTTCAAATTTTACTGTCAATTTCAGAGCAGGCCAAAGCATATTAAACAATTTAAATTATGCCAAATAGTGGAGGATTGTGCATTAACGTACAGCTCATTCGAACAATTGTTTCGTTCTCATTAATTCCTCTCGTTCCAGTATTTACCCGCCGCTTTTAAGGTTAATTAGGTTTGGCTCCGACGAACCACGTTTTGTTGACGATCAACTAGCATTTCGTTCTCAGTGTTGCCAGGTTAGGTGGGCAAATATATTTTAAGCAAATAATTTATTGACGCTACTCTTTTTAATGCTTTTCAAATAATTAGTTAGCGTGGGACCAAGGCGAATGGCATAAGTTGAGAGAGGCATATGCCCTGCGATGGGGAGAGAAAGGCGGAAGGAATGTGATTGATGGATTCCAATTGAAAGTAACAATATGAAGTTCTCGGGTTGGTTAAGAAACAGTTGTTAGTATTTTTCCATCTGAAAAATCTGAAAAAGACTTGAATTTGAAATGGTGTTGTAATAAATAGAACATTACAAATAA
Organism: Nomophila noctuella; assembly: GCA_958496325.1. Taxonomy (NCBI): domain Eukaryota; kingdom Metazoa; phylum Arthropoda; class Insecta; order Lepidoptera; family Crambidae; genus Nomophila; species Nomophila noctuella. Next base: position 3,253,988 of record OY292503.1, on the reverse strand, counting down.
CCTGTTGGTCTTGAACCAGACTTCGATTCTAGTATTACAAATACAACGGTGTCAAAAAAAAATTCGAATTTGATTTTGCGTACGCCTGTACGTCTTTTGTGATCCATCATAGCTGAAATTCTACAAGAAGTTTTAGAGCATTTCTATCATAATATCCAGATATTTCATAAAATATTAATTTTGTCATATTCCCAACCTGGCAACACTAGCGCATTGCGGTTACGTATTTAATTTTGAATTTAGAGCACTGAATTTAATATTTGGTGAGGTAAATGCAAATACTGTTTAAATTGAAATTTCTATTTGGTGTCTTTCTCGAAAGTGTCTGTTTAAACGACTAAACGTATTTGAAGATATGCGAGGTATGTTAGTGTGAATTTAATTAAACTATTCCGTAGATAGGTTTAAGACTGGTAGCCATTAGATGGTTGAATTGATTTTCAATGTGGGTATTTACTTTAAGCACAATTTGAATCTTATTTATATTTTATTGAAGTTGTTCATGTTTGTTTCGATTTGAAATGCGGAACATGTTTTATTTTAGCAAATTGAGGAATATTTATGACATTTACAATGTGTTTAGGTATTTCAACTCTTCAAAGGACCAACCATTCTATTAATATATTTCAGCTTTTCAAAAGGCCCATCTATTAATAAATCGCTCGCCCAAATATAATAACTGATTTGAAATTTTCAATCAAGTCGGTTTCCACTTTTCATGTAATATCAGCTGTTTTGGCAAACAAGAACAATGAGAATTATAAAATAATACTAGTATACTTATTTTTTAGAATGAGAAACATGCCTTAGTGTTTTTTTAGTAATTAATATTAATAACTTTCTACAGAAGTAGGTACATAAAGGATGTGGAAGACAAAGTTACATTATTTCAAATTAATTAATACAAGTTTTAATTAGATACAACTCAGAAGTTTTCAAAACTTAGTTTGTGAGCATTGAGGTATTACTACTATTTTATACGCAAAGAGTAGACATCTAGAAGAAATATTATCTTACCTATAGGTACGCATTGCAGTACATTGACAACAGTTGCCGTCTATTTGTACTTAGTTTTATAATCGGAAATAAAGCCGTTTTGTTTTTTTAAAAACATGTACAACTCATTACAAGACGAAAAATAAAGTTAGTGGCGGGTCCTCTCACATACTAAATAGTTAATTAACCACCCCATTCCCTCCAAGTTGACGCATACATTTTGTTCTCGATGTCCACTTTAAACGTTGTAGTAATATTAATGCTTGTTAGTTGTATCAAATCAATGATAAGGTTATTGTATAAGTAATTGTTTTTCTTTTAGCGTGCAGCTCAGCGTTTCAGCTCTTACATCTCAGATAGATAGTGACACTCAGACTCACATAAATAGACGTAACCAAATGGTCAATAATTATCAGTACAACATTAACACTGAACACATTCCAATCGTTCAAAAAGTCGACACATTCAAAACGTCATTTAGGTCGGTTCCGTCAAACCGGCCATAGATATGGTACCTACTCACATAAACAGACGCAAAACGCGGAAACTCAAAATCAAAATATACTTTATTTATGTAGGCCTCAGTGAGGCACTTATAAATCATGTTATTGTACTATATCTGACGCTGACTGCACATAAGAAAAAATAGAAATAATAAAAATAAAATAAAAGAAGAAACTTCTAAGTTGCATCGCAAGGTACAGTCTTCAACAAAATGATCTACGTCTTTAGCTGTTATAATAACCCTATTATTTTAATGATCTCCTGTTGTTGACTGTACACAGTTTCTTCATAAGTTATACTTTATAATGAAAATTATTAAATTTCTCAATTCTGACGTTATGTGCGTTGAATTTACAGAGTACAATTTAATACAATTTATTTATAATAATAATAATAAAATTGTTCATTTCATTTTACTAAAAACTATAGCAACAACGTAATTTTATAATACTTTTTCTTGTCTACAGCAAATTTTTAATTTTTCAATTGCTTCTCTTAATATAATTTAATTTAATTTACAAAAAGAAAGACTAAATTTTTTGACTAGACTTAAGCAAATACTTTCCAACAATTCATACATTATAATTTAACAAACAAATATTCGCTAAGCGTTATAACAATCGTTATAAACAATAATTCAATATTTTCCTACACAAATTAGCTTTTAGCGAGAAAACCGGCAAAATTATGTGGATAACACCACAGAGAAACTTACTAGAGAACAAAATGGCAACTTATAATAAAAAACAAATTCTTTGGACTAACACACCAATTGCATAGTTCCGAACTAAGCTTGAAGCTTGTACTATGGATGCTAGGGAACGGATAAACTTAAATACCTTTATGAACATCCATGACTCGAGTACAAGTGCCGATGTTTATCGCACACACATTTGCCACTAGCGGGATTCGAACCCACTAGTTGACGTTCACCCTTATTTATTGCACCAATTATAATATTTTATTGTTAGTTGCCTTCCAACTAAATAAACTACAGAACTAAAAGCGATACTAATTAGATAATTTCGATGTGGTTCCATTGTCATGTGAACATTTTATTCAAATTGAACATACACATTAAATAAAATGCTATTAGTAATAGAACAAATAGTAATTTTTCAAAATCATCAGTTTTTTAACTTCTTGAATCCTAAAATTAACTAAAATAAACAATAGGATATTTCGCGATAATGAGTTCAAGTCAAACGTCAATAGGGTTTTTAATTAATCAAACCAATTCATACCCTATAGTGATTAGGTTTAAATTTTTTTATAAAAGCTAACTAATTAAATATTGCATTACAATAATTGAACCTGAAGTGTTTGTTACGACATTTTAAAGTCACTAGGTTTGGTCGACCATTTCACTCTTTGTTTTATTTGTGTTATCATCGTATCTAACCGAGTGATTTTGAAATCCCTCGTGAAATTACTCTTTAAATTATTCCCACACACAGCAAACCTACAAAACCGTCATTTCACAGCAGTCCGTATTACACTATTATTATTATCACAACACTTCTAAAAATTCAATATATCAACATCTAATAAAGACTTGTGTTATCTGTTCGGCTCGATATCCGCTGTCACAACGAAAGTATTGTGCTTCTTACACGGCGAATTATCCACTCCATAAAAGCATACACTTCTCTGTGGATACACTTTAGGCTTAAAATCGACTGAGGAACCAAGATTTCTCGGCAGTGTTTTCGATTTCTTACAATTAAAGTCACTTTTGAGGCAATAGTCATATATGATTTTTGGTCCTTCGTTGAAGTATTGGCTGTAGTAGCCGTCGGAGTCGAAGTAGAGACTTCTGGAGTGTTCGCAGTAGGGGTGGTAGGAGCCCTCCGGACGGGCCCTGGGCTCGAAGGCCCAGGACTCGGGAGGGGTTGGGGCCCACGGAGGGGGCCCCAAAGGTCACCCTCAGCGAATCGGCTTGGAGACTATGATGACGTCGGGAGCAGATCGGGTCGTCTCGGCGCTCATAGGCCGGCGGTCCGACATTTTCTTGTCTGTAACAAAGTGATGTGTATTATTGTCATAGTCATAGCCATTTGATTTACGAAATTAAAATAACAAATATATTTTTTGTATATAAGAGTAATTACGAGCAGCACAAATTCCCCAGGACCGGCCAATGTCTAGCAGTGGTCTGAGATAGGCTGATTGATGATGATGATAAAATCCTTGAACTATCACACCAAATTGCTAAGCTCTAAAGTACTCTTAACTAAGGTTGAAGATAAATATTTGTATGGCATACATGACTGAAGTACAAATTCCAAAGATCATAGTACAAAAATATACCCCTAGTGGGATTTGAACCCGCAGCCCTGTGTTTTGTGGTCAAGATCACGACCACATGATCAGTGGGTCTGCCAATTTTATTGCTTGATGGCACATTTGGCACTAGTTCCATTCGCCATGAGTCACAGGTTTCCTAAAGGTCAAGATATACATTAACGTGACAAATATTCTGTTCTAGCGGCCGCCCGCGGCTTCGTCCGCGTGAGTTTCGGTTATTTATTATCAGGAGAATTTAATCGGAATAAAAAAAGTATCCTATCATCTGACGGCCCATACCCTGCCTGTGTATAAAATTTCATCAAAATCTATTCAGTAGATTTAGCAGGACTGACAAGACAAACAAACAAACTTTCACAATTATAATGTTACATAGTATGTTTTTTTAATTCGAACGGTTATCTGTATTTATTAGCTGTAATAATACACTTGCAAAAGTTACTTATTTCGGGATTTTTGAGGATTATTTAGGCTTACGCACTTTATGCCCTTATTTATGAAGTTCTTTTTTTTTATGTCAGAGGCGGCAAACGAGCTAGCGGATCGCCTGATGGTAAGCAATCACAGCCGCCCATGGACATCCGCGACACCAGAGGTAGTGTTGATGTGTTGCCGGCCTTAACCCCATACCCTCCCCAACTGAGCTCTGGCGACCTTACTCACCAGTAGAAACATAGCACAACAGTTACGAAGTGCTACTTAACTGCAGTCTTCTGTAAGGTGGAGGTACACTTCCCCAGACGAGCGGCTCATTCGAGTGGAATTTCCACAAAGCTCTACCTCTCTTATACTTAATCTTATCTTATATTATCTTATAGTAATACATTTTATTCATTCAGAATTTTTCCGATCACCCAACCGATGACTGGCCTTTGCGAAAGTTGCTTAACATTGCAATCGCAGGCCGAGGGTGCTAACCACTGCGCAATCGAACTCTTTTTCATCTTCTAATAATATCGATGCCTAACGGCCAAAATGGCCTAAGCGACATTTTTTGCGAAATCGACTTATATACATCATTGGAATCTGCGTCGTTCTATCTAGGTTTCGTCTCTCTAGGGCGTTATTTTTGTCGCTTAAGCGGTTGGTAAATTAAGGCTCGAAGCCTTAATTTTACGTCCTAAGCGCCCAATATTTAGTGTTTTTTTTCATTCTGGTGGTTAGGAAATATAATATTTTGAAAAAGTTACTTAGACAATTTTGCTTGAAAACAATAAATAACAAAAATGTCGCTTAATACTTTCGGGCTGCAATTTTCAAATATAAGATATGGCGCTTAGGATTATTTGCCCTATCACATATTACTATGCATTGTGGCGCTTATCCCAATTTTTTCTCAAAATAAATGATTCAATCTATGGGTATTGGTGTCCCTGGTCGCAGACTTTCGCCGGTACAGGTTATCTGCGACACCCTGTATATTTAATACTAGCAGCCCGTCACGCGGTTTTACCCGCGTCCCGGGGGAACTACTTCCCGTACCGGGATAAAATATAGCCTATGTTACTCTGGGTGAATGTAGCTTTCCAACAGTGAAAAAATTTTTCAAATCTGCCAAGTAGTTTCGGAGCCTATTCAATTCATACAAACAAACAAACAAACAAAAAATCAAACCTTTCCTCTTTATAATATTAGTATAGATTTCGCTAACACTAAGACTTTTTCGTCAATCACTTCTTATGTTGGCTTAATGTCGGTTAAGCAATTTTAATAAAAATACAGATGCAATTAAGTCGCTTAGGCTAACATGAATTTTTTTTGGTAAATGCAGTTACGACATTTTTGCTGTAAAAAAAAAAATCCATTTGAGCATAAGCGACTAAAAACACCCTTAGATGAATGATTTGTAATACTTTAATAAATACATTTTGAAGAGAAGTATCTTTTATATTTACACCTAAAATTTGGAATCTTAGGAAGCAAAACCCAACGACTTATGATTTTTTTTCGTAATTTTTCGTCTGTAATCCTCTCTCCTGTAAAGTTTGTGAAGTGGCGGTTAGGCCTTTTTGGCCGTTAGGCATCGATATTAAGAATATGAAGGTTCATGTAAAGATTTCTGCCATCGGGTATAAATCTATGGAAAACAACAACAACTTCTTCCCAGGAAATATACTCCTAACATGTTTGGAATTGCTCTTGGATAAAGTATACAATAGTTGAAAGCAAACAATGCCCATATAAAATTATATGACCGATATTATAATGCAAATATTTACTTCCGCAAAATAATAATTGAGTCCCTTTGTTTTTTCGTTATACTTACTTTGGGGGACTTGAAACGGTGGCGTTTTGTTTTTCATTTATTTCAAAAGCACATGTTTGTGCCTGGGGTGGCTTGCTATAATATAGATTTATAAATCAGATTGCAAATGGCAAGCAGTAAAAAGCTATTGATTTTAACTACGTAACCTTTTTCTGAGAGTCAGAGTATCATAATACCCACCGGTGATGATATATATACATAATTATTATGATTTATTATTACGATTTAATGTGTCAAAGACTTCTCAATATTTTGACAATAGAGGCAATAAAAGAGCAGTTGATGACGATGATAAAACACAATTAGAAGAGCACAGAATCTAACAAATGACACATATTAAGAGTACAGCAACTTGATGAGCTTCTATCCTACAAAGATCACATACTTTTTTAAAATGTCAAAAGCGTAACCTTGTAGGAAAAAAGTATTAAATATTTAATTGTGACGTCACATTTCTGTAGTGTCAAATCAATACTCTTTTACTTTCAATTAGCTGTAATAATTAGTTAAAATCTCAATAGTAACTGTGGTATAAAAAATTGTGCTTCATTTTTGATTTCTTCTTTAATGTTAGATTGTCATAATTTATTTCGTATGCAGTCAAATACCCAATTAAGAGCATGCACATTTGATTCCAAAGAAAATCCAGGCGATCTAGCCAAGATGCCACTTTCGTAAGCGCGAGCTATCGCTTTCATTGCGACTTAAATCTCCCTCACAAAAATCCCGCTCACACAAATACTTCGTGTGTGGGATGGAGATATAACTCACCACGATAGCGATAGCACGCTTTCGCGAAATGGCATCTTGGCTAGACCACCTGGCCTTCACGAAATTATATCTTTTCCACATATGCGGTTTTTTTTATTTTTATTTATTTATTAAACACTTACAAAAAATCTTCGTATTAAACAGTGTTCTGCAAAACTGTTCAAACAGTTTGACTGCAGAATCAATATAATTATAAAACATACAATCGAATCAACAAAAAATTAACCATAATACATATAAGGAAGGTACATGCTGTCATCTAAGTCATCGATGCCAGCAGGTACCTTTTAAGCTTATTTTTAAAAGCTTTCTTGTTTGTTTCTTGTCGTATGTCTTCAGGCAAGCTGTTTAGAATATAAGGTAATCTTTTTTTTAATGTTCCGTCCCCATAGTAACTATTTACCCTGGGGACATCAAATTTGCCTGCAGACACCGACCGAGTATTATGATTGTTCACCAGCCTTAGATCACGATCAGGAGAGCCATGGTTATTTACTGCTAATAAATATTTGTGTTTGAATCTAACTGGAAGTATTTTGCATATACTATATAAGTTGGCAAGATATGAATTTTGATGCCGTAAATGTTTTAGATTTTACCAGATTCCTTTCAGAATTTACTTTTGCCAACTTACGTGATTTCGCCGGATGAGGAGGCACTTGACTCAGCAGCTCGATGGTGATCTCAGCAGTGTTTGTCTGGGGCGGGGGCGAAGGCCTAGCGATGGTGGCGCCAGAGTACCCGAACGTGGAGAAAGCAGGCCCATTACTGCCTGATCCTGTGGGAAATAAGTGAGAATTTTGTTGCACTCCAATATTTTTTACTTAAGATCTATTACAGTTTCCGCAACCGAGAATCAAATCCTGGACCTTGAGATCATGACCCGGTAACCAAACCACTAGACTCAGTCTTTCCCAAAGAGGGCGATAACGCCCCCTTGTGGGCGCTACAGGTCTCAAGGGGGGCGGTAAGAGACCCAGAAAGGAAATGGGGGCATCGTTTAGAGGCGGGGGGGGGGGGGCAGTTCATATATCTGTCCTATTTTATTGAATATAGGGGGCGCTAAAAAACATTTATTCTCAAAATGGGCAGTGCACAAAATAAGTTTGGGAACCACTGCTGACTAGACAAACAAGGCGTTTCATATAAGGCCTTGATGGCCTAGCGGTTTAAGTACCGTGCCGTGGCCCGAGGTCCTGAGTTCGATTCCCAGGTCGGGCAAAATTTGTGTTGATTTTTCTGAACACAGCCTTGTTTTGTGATCTCCAACCCGCATTTGGCAAGCGCGGTGATAAGCCAACCATTTTTATAACAAAAACAAGATTTCAAATGATGGTATACTAAAAAAACAAAGAATTCCAACGTAACTCGACAACCATTCCTTTGATACTGATCTCATTCCAGCGAACTATCACAATAATGGTTCTGCATAATGTCATGAGTTTTCTCTAAACTTTACGTTAAAAAACAACCCGGCCAGCTCTTTGTGTTTTGATATCGTTATGTAGTTTTAGTTTTATCTGGAAAACTGTGAATATAAATGTTTTAGCAAAACGCGAGGTATTCGGTTTCATGAATACATTTGTCGAGTTATTTTTTATGAAAAAATGAATACTAACGAACTATGTGTACACAGATAAACAAAATGCTGATAACATGAATGGATTTATCCTGGCGGAGATTCAAACTCAGAGCCATTGAAGCATAAGGAATGGGGGGGCCTTGCCTTATTGTTCAATAAGCAATTGAGCAGTTAAATGAAATTATTATTATTATTAGGAGCCTTTAGTGTCCCACTGCAGGGCAAAGGCCTCCCTACCCTCTTTCCATTTTTTGCGGTCTTGTGCAATGGTGTGCCAGTTTGCATTAAAGGAGTCGAGCTTATCTCGCCACCTTCTTCTAGGTCTACCGCGAGGTCGGACCCTATTCGAAGGTATCCACTCAGTGGATATTCTAGCCCAAAGTTGGACAGGCATGCGACAGACATGACCGGCCCAGTCGCAGTCAATTAAAAATGCTACGAACGTACGACCCGCTTGGTGTAGTGGTCAATACCCCAATGCAAATTCAAGAAATAACTTTGACTTACCATCAGAACTAGGAGCCGTCTCCGTCTGGAACAAACTCTCCCTGGTCTGACAACCTGACTCTTTAGTATCAGGAGCACCGACAGAGACATCTCTTATCTCTTTCTTCTCTCTAGCTTCTTCACTCTCTTTAGTACTTCTGCTTCTAATAGACTCTTCCTTCTTACTAGTGTCGCTCCTTCTAGGTCTTCCATTGTGTTCGATCCTGACATTTTCTGTCACGGAGACTGTTTCGGCTGGTCTTCTCCAAGGTTCTTCTTCGGGGTCGAGTGGTACTTCTGGGAAGTCGGAGTCGATACTGCTTGCCTGCAAGGAAAGCTGAATTTAATAAGGATTTTTTTTTATAAGATAGATAGTCAGGATGACATTTCTCCACCTGATGGTAAGCGGACGTAAGGGCCAAATAGAAGGTTTACTGGCTCAAAAGTCTAAAGGTATTCATAAGGTTTTATGGAAAGACTAGCGGGCGCCCGCGACTTCGTCCGCATGGATTTTGGTTTCTATATCAACTTTTTTTCCCGTTAGGGGTGGATTTTTGAAATAATCTTTGAAAGGGGATGCCTACGTCATATTATCTTTATGAATGCAAAGTCTCAGCCCGATCGGTTAAAAATGAAAAAGTTTCATACTAAAGTTCATCCCCTATTTTACCACCTTGGGGGTTAGAATTTATCAATCTCATTAATTAGGCGATGCCTACGTCATAGTAGCTTTATGTATGCAAAATATCAGCCCGATAGGTTTAAAATTGACAAAGTTTCATACTACCGTTCATCCCCTATTTTACCCCTTGGGGGTTGAAATTTATCAGTCTCATTAATTAGGCGATGCCTACGTCATAGTAGCTTTATGAACGCAAAGTCTCAAGCCGGTCGGTTAAAAAATTACAAAGTTTCATACTAACGTTCATCCCCTATTTTACCCCCTTGGGGGTTAGAATTTATCAATATGTTTGCATAGAAGATGCTTACGTCATAGTAGCTTTATGTATGCATAATATCAGCCCGATAGGTTTGAAATTGACAAAGTTTCATACTACCGATCATCCCCTATTTTACCCCCTTGGGGGTTGAATTAATCAAAATCCTTTCTTAGCGGACGCCTACGTCATAACATCTACCTGCATACAAAATTTCAGCCCGATCCGTCCAGTGGTTTGGGCTGTGCGTTGATAGATCACTATGTAATCAGTCAGTCAATCAGTCAGTCACCTTTGAGTTTTATAGATATAGATGATCGGGCTGAATGGGGATCCTTAGAAGAGGCCTATGTACAACAACGGACTGATATAGGCTGATGATGTTGGAAACATGTGGGGAGTGCAAAGCGTATATCTATACTAATGTAAAAAGGTTGAAGTGTTTGTTTGAACGCGCTAATCTCAGGATCTACTGCTTCAAATTGGTCATTTGTCGAGGATGGCTTTAAGCTATAGTGTAACACTTTGTGTGCGAAAACCAAAACCTACGCTGATGGACTAGCTAACGAACTAAATAGTAGAATAGTAATAAATAAGTATTGGTATATTTTTAAACATGAGTTTTGCACATATGGTTAGATATAATAAACTGTTTATTCATCAAATGATCACATTGTCAATAAAAAAAATGTGTGATAGATAAAACGGTATCGTGCATGTTCGTTTGGTTGCCATAAAAATATTTATTTCTTCGTGCCGATTTTTACGACAAACATTATTGTTCATCGTTTTGTCATCATTTTGTTTTTTACCAACATTTATTCCTTACATTGCATATCGGTACAAAAAAAAAACCCGGGCTAATCTATACTATTAGATCAGCCTCGGGTTTATTGTTTTTTTTTCTTGTTTGGTTGATCGATCGCATTAATCACAGGAAACACTGGTTCGATTAAAAAAATATTTTTGTGTTGGATAGTCCTTAGTCCAAGATTTGTCGAGGAAGACTTAAAGCAATTACAATATGACACTGTGTGTGGAAACCGCAATCCACGAAGACAAATTCGCGGGCGCGTTAGTTTATTCAAAAAAAGTATGATTGCTTAATTATTGATTGCACTTCTTAAAATGAGCGTACGTTTTTCGCTTATATACTGTACAACAAAATATGGATTGGCACATCTTTCTTTTTGTCCTAAGAGACAAGTACTACCTTAAAATAGACCACGTTTTTTCAAAAAACATTGCCTCATATTTTCTTTACATTTCTTTTTTTTGCCAATAAACGCCAAGGGCTCTTCACACTCATAGCGTATTGGCAATCAATCAACACAATCGTCACTTCAACAACCAAGGGCACTTACGTTAGTACAAGTGTGTGAATAGCTATTCTAAACGTTTTTCTCATAACATTAATGGGTGCAAGTAATTGGTTGCCAGTTTGGGGGTTAACAACATTTTGGAGTTCATGCGACTCATCCGTAGAATAAAGTCCGATCTGCAAGCTAGCATTCCTGCAGATCGGACTTTATTCTACGGATGAGAGGGTTTTGCGATGAAAAATGTATGTGTTTACTACAGGCTGGCTAGGAAGCCATTAAAGAAGTTATCACATTATGTCACTTTCTGACATTTGTCTTTCCTTCTCTCGCCTTCCTAGCTGTAAGTACGTTCTGGTTTGGTTTATTATCTATATCTATACTAATATATAAAGCTGAAGAGTTTGTTTGTTTGAACGCGCTAATCTCAGGAACTACTGGTCCGATTTGAAAAAATATTTTTGTGTTGGATAGTCCATTTGACGAGGAAGGCTTTAGGCTATTGGAAATCGAAATCCACGCGGACGGAGTCGCGGGCGGCCGCTTTTTTATTATTATATTCCTTTCATATTTCATACTATTTCTTTCATTTCATACAGTCCACTCTCTCCCTATCGTCGACATAATTATGGTCCTTCGATAGCGCTTCAGGGGGAGGCGCGAGAAATTGTAGTGTCTTTGCTTCTTGTATGTGATGATCCCGAGGACATCATACGGGCCCTAGAATTGTATTATAATCATTAATCAACCTGAACGTATCATAATGGGGTACGTTCGTACCATACCCTGGGCTCCGGGGCTGAGGATGCAACCGGGAGAGGCGCTAGGAAGATGATGATGATGATGCTTGCAGTGCTAAGTATCAATACTAGACACATATCTCGCTGTCCTAATACTTTTGCAATTCAAGTTTTCAAAACTAACACCTCTTACTTTAATCTTCTAGGTATAATTTGTCGTTCCTATAACGAACTGGTGCGGTGTAGCAAAAACATCGATATTGGCATTTTTAATCCCAATTTTGCAAAATACAAAAGGCAGGTATCTGATCTTTTCAAGAGCCAACTTTCCTCTATGGTCCTAAACAATTTTAAGTAAATTAAATTCGGTAGGGAATCTATAAGGATCTTTGTGGGATTATATAGCATAATAATTATACATTATTTAAGTGTGAATGATAAGTTGAAAACTAATCAGGTTGTGTACAATACTGTGGATTATTTTCTAGCCGATTTTATGTAACTTTTTCATGTTTGTGCAATTTTGGAGGCTTTGGTCTCTCTTTTATATAGAAATAAAAAAAAAATCATGTTTATAAATTCTAAAGAATAGTTTATAACCAAATAAGCTAAAAGAATGTAACTTTTTATTTAAAAAAAATACAATTAATACTCTAGTGTATCTAAAACTAATGTTTTAATGATTTCCTGGTGCTAATATTTTATGTATGTATTAGATTTACATCTACGACCATGACTATCCTCCTAACATGACATTAACGAACTGAAACGACTGTGATTTTTAGGGTTCCGTAGCCAAAATGGCAAAAAAACGGAACCCTTATAGATTCGTCATGTCTGTCTGTCTGTCTGTCTGTCTGTCTGTCTGTCCGCCAGTCTGTCACAGCCACTTTTTTCCGAAACTATAAGTACTATACTATTGAAACTTGGTGAGTAGATGTATTCTGTGAACCGCAAAAAGGTTTTTATATGAAAATAGAAAAAAAAATAAAAAAATGGGGGGTCACCATAGTTAGAACTGAAACTGAAAATATTTTTTTTCGTTGAACATATACGTGTGGGGTATCTATGGATAGGTCTTTAAAATTTATATTGAGGTTTCTAAGCTCATTTTTTTCTTAAGTGAATACTTTGCGTGACAGACCCTTCCAAAGTGGAAAAAAGTGTGTCCCCCCCCCTCTAACTTCTAAAGTAAGAGGATGATAAATCTGAAATAAATATATAATGTACATTACCATAAAAACTACCAACGAAAATTGGTTCGAACGAAATCTATTCAGTAGTTTTTTTAATACGTCAAAAATAGAATTTGTACGGAACCCTCAGTGCGGGAGTCCGACTCGCACTTGGCCAATTTTATTTAATATATCAACCTTAACAAGCTATGGATGTATTATTTTTTTCCCCAAACACTTTTGTTCACGAAAATACAAATATTTTAAATAATACAATATATTTAACCTTTTCATTAGAGCGGTCTGAGTTGACCAAAGAAAAAAAATAAAAATATTAATGTGGACAACTCATCCCGCGGGATAAGTTTTAAGCGGTCTGAGTTGACCAAAGCCTCTTTGATGTTAAATAATCTGTCTGTGTACCTATAATATATATATAAATAAATAAATGATGACTCACCTTATGCTTAGAGTAACTCCTCTGCCTCTTAAACATCTCGTTGGTGTGGTTCTCTCTCTCTAAGCTGACGCGTGGCTCGCTGTCTCTCTCTAGCCTCTTCGCATCGAGGGTCAGGCGGCTGCCCACCAGGCTATCCAGCCGATCTTCACATGACTGCCTTATGTGTTCCTGAAGAAGAAAAGTATTCATTGAAAAAAATAAATTAATTTGGCTTCTAGAAAGGGAGGGTATGACCGTGCTTATTTGTTTTGCTCGACTTGGCGGAAGCACTACCGTGCCCCCAGATCAGACAACACAACATACATTGATCTGACGCCGTGGTAAGATGTTAATTAAGCACTTGAGTAACAGATTTTAGTTCTCAATAATGGAATTTTATTATACTATAGATACATAAACGCCAAGACTAGTTCAAATAGAAATCATTACACGCAAAAGTTTGTGACTATTGTGACTTTCTTAGTTTGAACCCGCCATCTCGTCAAATCATGGAAAAACATTTAAAAATAGTTCTGATGATGCTAATGTTTATTACGTTTGGCAAATGTCTTAAATCACTGGAGTTATGGATAAAAAAGGTACTTTAGTTTGACCCTAATGTCAATTAGTTTTGTTTGGAACTATGCAATTGGTATTTTACTCCAAGGACTTTCTGTATATTAGAATCGAATTTCCGTGAAATGTACCCATCTAAAATTTTTGTGAATACAAAGTTAAGTACTCTGCTAACAATCATAATAAAACGTAAACAATCTACTACAATATTCAATTTTAGTTCCTCTAACCCGTTCCACAATGAATGCATTCACCCGCATTATTGCATCCAAACGCACTCCTTGCAATATTGTCACTATTTCCACCTGATAAAACCACAAATCTGCTTGCAACACAATTCCATATACCACCTGTCGAATATCGTGTTTGCGACGGGAAAGTTCTATTTGAACTGTATTACTGTCTTGAAATCATGTAATTGATTCCCAATCTTACAAAGAAAGGTTTTGGCTTTATAAATGCCCTTGTTGATTGCACTTAGGTGATCACAAAAGCCGGGCTTTGTTCAAAAAACCGACAAAAATTTGCTCGACCGACATGGCAACTGACTTGAACCCTGAAAGTATCAGCCTATTAATGTCCCACTGCAGGGCAAATGCCTCCATCTTGTAATCATGACGTTATCTTTACAAAGATGGGTAATTGCTAAATCACCATGTTTGCCTAATGCGGATTGGTGATCACAAAACCCAGGCTGTATTCAAAAAACCGACAAAAATTTGCTTGACATGGAAATCGAACCCAAAACCTCGAAATCATGCGGTTAACATAGATAAGTAATTACCTACTCCATAAAAGAATATAGTAATAAAAATTCTCAGCTCTTTCATCGAATGAATATTCAATTTTAGTTCCTCTAACCCGTTCCACAATGAATGCATTCACCCGCATTATTGCCAACGCACTCCTTGCAATACTGTCACTATTTCCACCTGATAAAACCACAAATCCGCTTGCAACACAATTCCATACACCACCTGTCGAATATCGTGTTTGCGACGGGAAAGTTCTATTTGAAGTGTATTACTGGCGCGCCTCGATGGTTTAGTGGTTTAAGGACCGGGCCTTGGTCTCGAGGTCCTGGGTTCGATTCCCGGGTCGGGCAAACTTTGTGTTGATTTTTCTGAACACAGCGCGGGTTTGTGATCACCAATCCGCATTTGGCAAGCGTGGTGGTTAAGCCAAAACCCATCTTTGTAACGAAAACATGACTTCAAATGATGGAGGCCTTTGCCCTGCAGTGGGACATTAATAGGCTGATACTTTACTTTACTTTTTCCACCTGATAAAACCACAAATCTGCTCGCAACACAATTCCATATACCACCTGTCGAATATCGTGTTTGCGACGGGAAAGTTCTATTTGAAGCGTATTACTGGCGCCCTGGAGCTGGCGAGGTGCAGTGCGTGCGGAATATATTGGGCGTAGTGGAATTTATTGGTAGCAGCGACGCAAAAGCAATTTTTATATGATCTTATTCTTTTTAGTAAAGTTAGTGAGTAGGCATAAAAAAGTCAGATCAATTATTATAATGTTCTGTAGGGCAAAGGCTATCAACAGTTGAAATATTTTTTTCGTTTCCAAGAATAGGTTTTGGTTTAACCACGCTTGCCAAGAGCGGATTGGTAAATACAAACCCAGGATATGATCGGAAAAATCGATATAGATTTTCCCGACCCGGGAATAGAACCCAGGACGTCGAGGTCGGACGACGTTCGCAAAACTAGACCATTGAGGGTGGGATAGTAAAATCAAAAAAACTTTTATAATATCAATAAACCCGTTTTGTATTTTCCTTACTGTCCCCCGTATAACTGCGTCTATTAGGTACTCGTAGATCTGGCTCTAAGTCAGCCAATTTCTTTCACACGTACTGTACTTGGCGTATCCAGTTCAAAGTTTGCAAATAAAAGCAAGGAGTACAGAAACTGATACATTTTATAGAATTGGAAGAAAACTTACAAAAGATTTTTACAACATGTTTTTTTTTTTTTTTTTTATCGAAAGACGATCAGGATGACCTTACTCCACCTGGTGGAAAGCGGAAGTAAGGTCCAGATATAAGGTTGACTGGCTCAAAAGCACGTAGTACTCATTGAGCCAGTCACCCTTACCCTGAAGGCCTGCAAAGATGCCGTTTCACGCCCCGCCTAAAAAGCCCAGGATCATACGAGGAAGGAAACACGTGGGCCGGAAGGGCATTCCAAGCCCTGATGGCGCGTGGGAAAAAAGTGGAACTGTACCTCTTAGTACGGGCCACCAATGTCTGGATGGTGTGTGGATGACATCGCAGTCCGGCTCGTGTTGTTCGGGAGTGGAAAGGAGAAGAAGGAATTAGTTGAAATAACTCTTCAGAACATTCCCCATTATAAAGTCTGTAGAGAACACTAAGACTGGCAACGTCTCTACGTAACTGAAGAGGTTCTAGAGACTTAGTCACCTCTTGATCACCGACAATACGGATAGCACGTCGCTGCAACCTGTCAAGGGCCTCCAACAAGTACTTTGCGGAACCATCCCAGAGATGAGAGCAATACTCCACACACGGGCGAACTTGTGCCTTATATAAGAGACAAAGCTGCACCGGGGTGAAGAATCGTCTCACTCTGTTCAAGATTCCCAGTTTACGGGAAGCAGTTCTAATGACGCTCTCGATGTATTCCCGTTGGTTCAAGTTGCTACGAACATCGATGCCAAGGATGCTTAGGCTATCCTGTATTGGTAAAGTCGTGCTCTGAAGAGTGGGATAGGTAAGGAAAGGAGAAGCCTTTGCAGAAAACACGCACACCTGTGTTTTCTTGGCGTTGAACTCGACGAGATTGCTGGCACCCCATTTGGAAATGCGATCCAGGGCCTCGTCCAGTTCAGCGACAAGAAGATTCCTCTTTTCCTCGGTTTCGGTCAGATTTGCCGCAGGTCTTCCAAAATAACGTGCGTGGACAGTGCTATCGTCCGCATAGCAATGAATGTTACCTAGTGATATCATGTCATTGATATGCAGGAGAAACAAAGTCGGCGACAGTACGGAACCTTGAGGCACTCCGTTCAAAAATTAGTTGTTTGGGTTTTAAAAGAGTGTATCTCGATTTTTTTAAATATTAGAGCGCTAGCCCACGTCGTACTTTCAGAGAAGTCCTGTCTCCAAGTTATATTACAATATTAACCTACGACCTACTTTGAAACTTAGATGATGGTCAAATAGACTATTCCATTGAAGTCCACTTTTTTGTCATAGAATCTTAATAGTTCCAATACATACTAAATTTAACAAATATTCCTTTTTTAGTAGCTTAAGTAAACGTGTTACAGTCATTAAAATCAACAGTGGTATTACAAGTATACTTAAGCAAAACATATTTAAGTGTACTTGTAATAAATTAACATTCAGACCAAGACAAACAGACATGTTCATGCACACAAATGTTTGTCCTGTGCCGCGACCTCGAAGTAAGTCATCGCAAAGACTAATTTTCAAGTACATACCTTGATAATCTTGTGGTCCTGGTAGAGTTTCCTGATGCACTTGAAGAGGAAGATGAAGCTCATCCCAGAGAGGAGAAGGGAGAAGATCACCAGGATGACCAGGATGTGCGCCTGGCTGATCATGGAGGTCGTCTCCGTCTGGGTGAAGAAAATATAAATGTTGTAAAGTATATACTAAACTTTTATGGTTAATAGATTAAGGAGGCTGATAAAAATAGTATTTTTCGGAGATGAAACGATTGATACTTTTAGGTACCTACAGAAAATTAAAGTTTTTCTTGTAGTCAGTTCAAGGCAGTTCTAACAAAATTGAATAATTTTGGAGAATAGAGACGTTGACCCCACCAGTCATTTGACTTTCTTTTATTAACTGTCCAAACGATACCAAACTATGAAGTTTGTATGGGAATACCACCACTATGACGTCATTATAAGTCAACTGAGTAATTTACTATGTAATTTTAAACAATTAAAAATCCTAATCTTACGTATAAACGGTAACAACCAATACATACATTAAGTACTAAAAATCGTGATCATTTTGTGGATTAGTGTTGTGAAATTAATAGTGATATGTGTCAACATCCCTATTTCTCGTCAAACTTGTTATACATAATGAAATCATCCCCTACACGACCATAATCTTCTATTGTAATATCATCATCATCTTTTGCAATTACCTTGCAAGCCTCAGGGTCTTCATCGGCTTTGAGCCTGCAATGCGCATAATTGTCACACTTCAGGACAGCTGCAATACATGTGTTGTCTTCGCAGTCAAATTCGTCTTCTTCATCACACTTTTCTGCGAACAAATGAAAGAATACATTTAACAATTTTAAGGCATCAACCAAATCCAACAGGTATATTGTGATTGTTTATTTAAGTCAACGCATTGTTAAAGATGGACAATCTTCGTGGTATTTACAATTTTAATATTGTTATTGGTGTAGAGGAACTCGATGGCGCAGTGGTTAGCGCGCTCTGTCTGCGATTGCAAAGTTAAGCAACTTTCGCAGAGGCCAATCATCGGATGGGTGACTCAAAAAAATCATTTTGAGCTGCTTCGGAAGGCACGTGAATCCGTTTCTCTACGGTCGTGTCAGATTGCTGTCCCACCGAACGATGAGAGTTAAGGGAATAAAATTGTATATTTTGGTACTTTGGCTTTTAAAATTGTAATGACCTATGGTGTATTTTAATTAAGTATAAAAACAATCAATACTTTTGTACATCAATCTTATGCTGACTTATCCAATATTATACCAAACATTACGAAAACTTCTAAACCCTTACCATCTTTATTCGACTCCAATATCCTAAAAGCGGTGAAACTGGCATTGAACTTGGACCCTCGTGCAGTCATAGAGGCGAAGTAGCGGACGTACATCTCGTTGCCTTCACTAGTCACGGAGTTAGCCACTGATCCACAATAGTGTGCTAGTCTAAAAAATGTATAGATAAAAAATAAAATTATAATTATAGTACTAACACACCGATGCCTAGTTCCAAACTAATCTCGAAGTTGGATGCGGGGACATAAATTTAATTAAACATACATAAATACCTTTAAACTTTCGCGTTGCATTATAATTATTTAACATTACAACGGGACTAAACGCGATATTATTTAGCAGTTAGTACTTAAGTACTTTTAAAAATAATATCGCGTTTATTCCCGTTGTCATGTTAAATAATACATAAATACTTCTATAAATATCCAGCACTCAAGTATAAATGTCAAACTTCGTCACAGAAACATTTGCGCCGAGCGGTATTCGAACCCGCGACCCATTGTTATGTAGGTAGTCAGTTTCTAAACACTAGCTAGACCAACGGACATGTCTAATGAAAATAAAGTTGACGAAAGCCAATTCAATGGCTGACTTCGAACGCGCTAAGCTATGTATGTTTCTAATGCAGTTATGTTGCTTTTAGGGTTCCCTTATAGATTCGTCATGTCCGTCTGTCTGTCCGCCAGTCTGTCACAGCCACTTTTTTACAGTTTAAGTAGCTGGATTGAATCACAATATTCCTGATTAGCTAGCTATTTTAAACTTTTGAATTTAGTACTTTACCGGTTTACATTATGCAGTAAACGTAAAATCTATGTATAGTCCATATCAGCTAAGATGATCCCGGTGACAGTTTGCTATCAAAGGTAATCCTACTGTTTGTAAGTATGGATGTATGGATTTTTGTTACTCTTTCACGTAAAAACTACTGAATGGATTTGAATGGAACTTTACCACAATATAGCTTATACATCAGAATAACACATAGGATATTGGAAATCGAAATCCACACGGACGGAGTCGCGGGCGGCCGCTAGTAAGTAATAAGAACGGAAAATCATTAAAACAGCTCGTGGAACTTTCTCGCCTTGAAATAAAGTTTATTTTGCGTGTAAGAAGTACACCAATCACAGGGATCATCTTACGTGAAATGAACTATAGAAAGCAAAAATAATCCTTACTTAGCAGAGTATTCCAAAATTGATCCAAACACTTGAATAACGTTCTGTTCACATTCATTTGGTTTTTCAAGGTCGTATTTACTAAAATTGAGGTAAATCTGAAACAAAAGTAAGAATGTTAGTAACACGAGTATTTTTCCATTTTTGCTCCAATTAAAATATTATAAACAAGGTTAAACTGACAAGTAAAAGCTTTATTCAAATATACCCTAAGCATACAGATTGAGCTCGATGGCGCAGTGGTTAGCGCACTCGGCCTGCGATTTCTATGTTCAGCAACTTTCGCAGAGGCTCCTCGGAAAGCACTTTTAGCTGTTAGTCCTGCGCGTGATCTCTCTACAGTCGTATCAGATTGCTGTCCCACAACTATAAGAGTGAGGGAATAGGGAGTGCACCTGTGCTTGGACTTTGCTCACTTGTGCACTACAATATAACCTGGCTGGTCGTTAGGTCGCCCGCCATTGCCGATAAACATATAGGTAAATAAGATATTATAATGATAGATTACCTTATGGTTAGCAGGGGTCCTAATGGTCCACAGAACATCCAACGCTTGACCTTTACTCTCGTCAATGCAGGAACTCTTGATTGTATCAGTCCCTATGTAACCGTATTTACCCTCCACGACTTCGTTGGTGCAGTCTACTGGTATTTTATCTGCGGAAGAATATAAAATGGTCAGCATTCAATAGGCCAGAGGGAGACGGCTTAGCACAGGGCAGATTTGAACATTTGATATTGGCAATACTAACTGTCACAAACGTCAAATCACAAAAAGTAAGTGGTTTGCTGTTATAAAGAGTTATAAGCCGTTCGTCATTTTTGTTCCGGAAATAATAAATAAAACTTTTTTTTAGATTGAACTATGCTAGCGCTTGACCACAAAGTTGCCTGATGTTAAACAACTATGCGGTCTACGATGGAGCGTGCTTGCTCAGGAAAACCCCTTTATTCTGGCCTTGAAGAGCCCCATGTTGTATTGTGCAGGAAAGACAGATTTCGAATTTGTTTTTGTAAGAGATTTGCAATCATGTGTGTAAAGATTTCCAAATTATTTCTTTAATATTTTACTGTTAAAATGAGTAAACAGCATGTATTTCTTACATTAATTTCTGATTTATTGTAAATCTTTTGGAGAAAATAAACATCTTAAAAACTATGGTAGTTCTTTTTGATGTTTTGTAAACTGTCTATAGTGT
This sequence comes from Nomophila noctuella, assembly GCA_958496325.1. Classification (NCBI taxonomy): domain Eukaryota; kingdom Metazoa; phylum Arthropoda; class Insecta; order Lepidoptera; family Crambidae; genus Nomophila; species Nomophila noctuella. The sequence goes on along the minus strand of OY292503.1, from coordinate 3,232,733 downwards.
TTTGCTTTTTTAATAAATGTTATATCAGTATTGCTACACACTGGCAGCATATGCACATCAATACAGCATATTATCTAGCAATATATTGAGAGATGCATTATAGTGAAGCGTCCTTTATAGCATTAGTCGCACTTGTCAAGAGGTAGGTAAGTACCTGAGTACTCTGTAGAGTATTAACTCTAAAGGCTAGTTGCCTTTGCTACAACTTTGGAACTAATAAGATCTCCAAGTTCTCCATTTATGTGTGTGTTGTGTGTAAACTAGTCGGAAATGCTTAGAAAGGCAATGATGGACTTAATGATAAAAAAATTAGGTATAAAATAAGCTTAATTCTTGCTACAAGCTTTTATAACATACAAATTGTGTCAAATGTGCTTTGAAATGAATGAGAATTTGAAATGACAGCAAAAGTTTTTGTGAAAAAGTGTATTTTTTCTTTTCAGGCTCGTACTAATAAATCGTTCCACCTCTGAGATCGATTGTGAGAGCGAATTTGCTGATTTATACTTAAAAAAAGCATCTCAAGTTCGCTCTCAAGATTGATCTCAGAGTTGAGAGCAATTTATTAATACGAGCCTTCAAGCATTTAAATAACAGCTTCTTTTTACGAAGTTTTTTTTACCTTAATTTAATTTTATACTTTTTAATTTTCCCTGACATTTCGAATTACTCTGAGCAAGCCCATTAATTTGATAGCCATAGTACGACTGATATGACCCATCTACCTCTTTAAATGAAAATGATATTTTTTATTGCAGGGGGCTAAGGCACTTTTTAGGTGTTTTAATTCAGTTGTTAAATTGATTATTCTATATGTACTTACGGCTTTTAGCATCAGGTCTGAACTCAATATTGATGCGGAATCCCTCATACTCAATGGTGTCATCTGACACAAACTTGAGCCAAGCGTAGGGACCAGTGGTGACAATCTGGCGAGGGAACTGATGCCCGCATAGCGTCCTGATCTCTTTTGAGTAGCCCTTCTCGCCGTCGCGGATCTGAAATTATTAGAAGTATTTTTATTAACTTGGTTGATGATGACGATAAGGGTCGCGGGTTCGAATCCTGCGTGTTGGTGATGAAAATCGACATTACTCGAGTCATGGATGTTTATAAAAAATTGGCCAAGTGCGAGTCGGACTCCCGCACTGAGGGTTCCGTACAAATTCTATTTTTGACGTATTAAAAAAACTACTGAATAGATTTCGTTCGAACTAATTTTCGTTGGTAGTTTTTATGGTAATGTACATTATATAATTATTTCAGTTTTATCATCCCCTTATTTTAGAAGTTAGAGGGGGGGGGACACACTTTTTTCCACTTTGGAAGGGTCTGTCATGCAAAGTATTCACTTTGGAAAAAAGTGATGTTAGAAACCTTAATATAATTTTTAAAGACCTATCCATAGATACCCCACGTATATGTTCAATGAAAAAAAATATTTCGAGTTTCAGTTCTGACTATGGGGACCCCCCACTTTTTTATTTTTTTTTCTATTTTCGTGTGAAAACCTTGTTGCGGTTCACAGAATACATCCACTCACTAAGTTTCAACACTATAGTACTTATAGTTTCGGAATAAAGTGGCTGTGACAGACTGGCGGACAGACAGACAGACAGACAGACAGACATGACGAATCTATAAGGGTTCCGTTTTTTTGCCATTTTGGCTACGGAACCCTAAAAACAAGCTTCAAGCTTATTTTGGTGGGCCAATGGTGCGTTAGCCCAAGGCATGTATTTATTTATTAATTACTAGCGGCCTCTCGCGACTTTGTCCGCGTGGATATCGTTAAAAGGTAGTTCTTTCATTTCTCAGTGTCTAAAGATTGTCTGTGCCAAATTTCATCAAAATTGGTTGAGAGGTTTTGGTGCAACAGACGCTCACAACTATCAGAGTAACTTTCACATTAATAATATTTCTCTTTTCATATCTGAATTCATAGATTATGATACTTACCTGTAGATAGTCATATGCGCATTCAGGATGTTCTTCTATATGGAACATGTCGACGAAAGTCAGTTCGATGATCGTTCCGTCTGGGGCTGAAATGATAACATATTATAAATAAATAACTTTAATCTGATAAGCAGCTACCCGTGATTTTGTCCGTGTGGATTTTGAAACCCTTTTTTCCGCAATAAAAGCCTATGTTCTTTCTCAGGGTCTAAAAATTGTTTGTGCCAAACTTCATCAAAATCTGTCAGCGTAACAGGCATAAAGAGTTACTTTAGAATTTATTATATTAGTAGGGATTTAATTTGAGTCGTATAAGGTGGTTAGTGGCACGGACATCAACAACCGCACAAGTTTAGCAGATCTCCACATTATCTCCGCAATTGAGCTCTGAAGACTGTAATCTTCAGCAGAAACATAGCACAATAGTTACGAAGTGCTTCTTTACTGTGGTCTTCTGTAAGGTGGAGGTACTTCCCCAGACGAGCTTCTCATTTGAGTGGAAGTTGTACTATGCTCTACGAAATAAGCACTTCTCTTCCTTTCTTGATATAAATAAGCTGTCACCTTTCTTAATATGAATTCGATCTTACCTTTAATAGTTGTGTCGCAATTCATACCCCTTGCGTAGGTATTGTTGTTCTTGTACCTCGGATGACTGATCTGCTTCTGATCAGGGTGGCTGAACCGGAACGGTTCACACGGAGACTCGTCTCTCTTCACTCTTCTCTTCCCTTAAAGATAAATAAACATAAATAGGTTTCAGCTAGGTACATCGTAAAGTTCAGCATTCATTGGCCAAAGGAGCCATTTTTCCAAACCACCCACTCACACTGGTGGGTGACCATTGTGAATGTTCGCCTCGAGCTCCTTTTGGTCGTGGTTGGTCCAGACTATGATCCAAATGGTCCGTTTCCCCTTGTATGGCTTACGGAGGTCAAACGACCGTCGCGTCATTGTAATAATCAGGCCGGTCAATTCTGGATCATAGTCGAAGCGTATCCTGGTCTCCGCGTAGATGCAACCGGTAGAAGCGCTAGGATGATGATGAGTTAAACCTTCAACAGCGTAACAGCAAACTGTATGATGCTTCTTAGTAAAATTTCTCTCAATGGAATAGACCAAATTGATCACATAACATGAAGTAATGGCCATTTGGAAGGTGCTTTATGTAAGGCAATAATTAACATTAAACAATTGAAAAACAACCAATACTCACCTTTTAAGACTTTTTCTGATGCTTTCGGTTTGAAACTACTTCCAAAATATTTAGCAAATCCATTTTTCTCTTCGAAATGTCTCATTTTATTCTTATTTTCCTCAATCATCTTCAAATTCATCTTATGATACGCAAGACCCTTAATTAAATCTTCGTTTTCAGTATAAATCTCATCTTCTATCTTACTTTGGTTCAAATCTATATTCCTACTTACGCTACTGTTATGTTTGGTCCAAGTTACATTACTTATATTCCTAGTAAGTGACATTGTTTGGTTCAAGTTGGTGCTTGCGAGCGCACTGTCAAAATCAGCTGTTGGTTCTGAAGCTGTGCCAGTGGTCGAGTATACTGAAACAAAAGAAAAATGGCGTTAGAATTCAGTGTCATGTTGCTTTGAAGCTTAGTATTACACTTAGAGCTTTTTTTAGGGTTCCGTAGCCAAATGGCAAAAAACGGAACCCTTATAGTTTCGTCATGTCTGTCTGTCTGTCTGTCTGTCTGTCTGTCTGTCTGTCCTGTCTGTCTGTCTGTCCTGGCTCGTTCTCCGCCGTTTCTGAACCGATTGCCACGAAAATTGGTGGAGAGATGTATAGTGATAATTCAAGAATCGGTTTTTAAAATAATCGAAAAATAAATTATTTTTACCCCTCCTCCAATACAGCGAAAAATAAATTCGAAAAAAAAAATTCGACTTACCCCATCGTGTGGGGTATCGTTAAAAAGGTATTTTTAAATACAATAAAACTTGCCTTGAAACCATGTTGATCAAACACCCCAGTCTCGAGATATATTAATACAAAGTTAAAATTAGAGCGTCCCCCCCCCCCTTAACTTTTGAAATACTATTATAATAATTCTGAAAAAAATGTCCTGTATACCTCCAAGTAAGTACTTTCAACGAAAACTATAGCGAACTCTGTATCATACATAGTTATTTTTATAAAACTCGACCAACTTATGACGTGCAGTTGCCCTTACTAAATGGTGTCTTAAGCGGTCGGGCCATCTTTTAGCTACGGAACCCTTTCATGGGCGTGTCCGACACGCTCTTGACCGGTTTTATAATGTTATAGGGAGGCAAGTATAAGAGATTGATGGTAAGTGATCACCGCTGCCCATGGACATCAACAACAGCACGAGAGTCACAGATGCGTTGCCTGCTTTTAAGAACCCTTACGCTCCCCAACTGAGCTCTGACGACCTTACTCACCAGCAGAAATGTTGCACAACAGTTACTAAGTGAAACTTCACTGTGGTCTGCTGTAGTTCCCCAGACGAACAGCTTATTCGAATAAGCTGCTTCTATTGTCTATGTATATACGTTAGTCGTACAAGTAATGCTAAGTTTGGAGTCAGGTGGCGTCGCCTCTACATAGTATAAAACAAAGTCTTTTTTTTCTGTCCCTATGTATGCTTATAAAAGGCTAGATGGCACTATGTAAAATAAATAACAAAAAATAAATAAATTCTTTGGACTAACACACCAATTGCCTAGCCCCAAACTAAACTCAAAGCTTGTATAATGGATACTAGGAAACGGAGAGACGTACTTAAATACTTTATAAACATCCATGACTCGAGTACAAATGCCGATGTTCATCACACAAACATTTGCCCCTAGCGCGATTCGATCCCGCTAACCTTGGTTTTGTAGCCAGGGTCTCTAGCCACTTGACCAACAGGCCCGTCAACCAATGCATCAATAAAAAAAAAACACCAAATAAATTTCATTAATGTTCGCAAAGGTCAAAGGTCCTCGTTTACATTACCAACGATTTACACCCTTCAAACTATCTCCCACTAGATGTCACTTTAATCACCAGTTCAAAATTCGAGGGTCAAAACTCAAAAGGGACAAACCTCTAAACTGTTTGATCCATAACTTTTTATTAGCGGAGTGCGAGTGAGAACAGAGACCGTTACGGCAGAATGAGCGATGAATAAATTAGTGCTGCCCCGGGCCGCGCCCCCTGGGATCTGCTTCAGACGACTTTGCTGGTGATGTGACTGCGGCGCGGGATTTTGGAATTATTTTGACAAATAAAATATTAACGGACTGTCATCTAGTTTACCGTCCGACGCCACCTCAATAAGTACCTTTGTACTTATTACTTCATGAATTTCAAACAACAAACACCGTGTTTTTTATTTATCCATATTAAGTTTGTAATAACGTGCTCATTTTTATGACAACAAGATTTCAATGTTGTGATTTCAAAGTAAAATGGAGGGCAAGATAAATGGAGATACTGATATATTGCTGTACTATTTCAAAACTTGGCTTAATTTTACTCGACAGATTATAAGAAATAACTCAGGCTGTTTGCCATCGTACCTAAATTAAAAAAAAACAGCAAGTCGTTGAATCTGCATAATCCCGCAGTGTGGCAGCACTAGCTACAGTCTGCTTATTCAGGCAGAACAAAGAGCGCTGAATGCTAAATACCGCGATGCGACGACGACCGCGAATTCCTCCGTCTCAATATTGTCAACCCGGGATAATCCCGGCGTGTCACATCACTAGTTCCAGTCTCGCTTCATTCAGCCAGCATAGAGAGCGGTGAATGCTGTGCTTTATTTGATACCGACGCGACGCGACGAAGACCGCGAATCTCTTCGTTTTAATATTGTTAAATATTTATCTTTTTCCATAATTAGCCGACGACCGAACTGTTGTAGTGGTTAAGAAGTTGACTATTACACTATTACACTGTACTGTATTTGTGTGCATGATCATGGGTGTTGGCAATACCCAAAGCGTTTTTATATTTTTGACGGGCCCGTTAGTCTAGTGGTCAGAGACCCTGCCTACAAAACCAAAGGTCGCGGGATCGAATCCTGCTAGGGGCAAATGTTTGTGTGATGAACATCGTCATTTTTATTCGACTCATTAATGATTATAAAAATATTTAGGTTGGTATGTCTATCCGTCCACTATATCCGGTATTTTCATATAAAATATCACGTGAACTACATAGTCTAACAGATTCAACGCAACATTCGACCATGCATGTGGAAATAGTGGTTCACATAGGAACGTCGGGTTAGTGGTTTAAATAAAACCTTAATTTGTACAAAGTTTTTATCAATTTTGTACATTGTATATTTTTATTAAATTGTGTGCAAGGGAATGCAATATATTTTTCGATATTCAATCCCGACAATCTGTTCGATACATATTGTGATATTGATCGAGATCTCGACAATTTTGATCGAGATTCTAAATATTTTAATTGAGTATTAAATAACCCTTAGTAAATTAATCTTTGGCGACTCTTTGCTTCTTCTGAAGCTATACCACCAAAACTACGAAAAGTTAATAATGTTTCCATTAAAAAAAATACTATTAGTTTTGCACGAATACAACAATTGCCAAGCCTTAAACTACGCTCAAATCTTATACATGATGACAAATGCTAGAATATGGATCAACATACTAAAATCTGTGTTAGTCAATTGTTCATCTCACAAACATTTTTTCCCAAGGGGAATCGGAACCCGCGGTTTGTGGCCTACTTTTTTGTTAGTTTTCTGCAGATTAATTTTAAGATTGTCGTGTTTTAGTAATAAATTATTTATTTATTTAAACTTTATTAAACGAAAATTATATTGAAAAATTATAAAAAATTGTACAAAAGGCGGACTTAATGCAACATGGCATTCTCTACCAGTCAACGTAAGTGACAAACAGAAACTGAATAGTAGGTAGGTAAATTATCTTGTTTATATAATTACAAAAACATAACAATAAGTATTTCTTCATAGTTTTCCATACTGCTGATGTAATCTTTCACTGTAACATATTTTGTTTTAATAAATCTCGATTATATCGAAATCTCGTGAGAGCTTGATTTGTCTATGATCAAGATCTCGAATGGGCCAATCTCGAACATATGATTATGGCGCGAGATCTCGATTAGTTAATCTCGGTTCGAGATTGCATTCCTTATTATGTACAATGTGGAAAGAGACATATATTTTTAAAGTGACGAGAGAGTGAGAACTCAGTATGACTGGCAGGTTTAATCAACCACTTTTATTGAATGTCAATAACGTTACATTGTAGGGTTACGTTAAATTACGTAGCGCCACACGCACAAATACTAAAACTTTTACAGATTTAATAGTTTGCTTATAAATTAAAATTTAGCTCTAAAATAAGACTGACGCATTGGTAGAACGGTGTATGTCTGTTTTAATGGCTGAATAAATTGCAAAATTGAAATCATCAGCCTACAATATTATTTGCTGTAGTATTATTTGTGGATATACTGCATTTCAGGTGATTCAGATTCATCTACGGCGACAGTTCGTCTTCAAAGAAAAATCGACACAATCTAAAGTGAGAAGACCCTACGGACAATCATACACACACACTTCAAGGAACTTATTAAATTGAAATTAAGTGTTATTTCGTATGAGAAGTACACCTGTCACAGGGATCTTCTTATCTGAAATGGACTATATTTAAAAAGTGCGTATATGTGTTTTAACCCTAATTAAATATGAAATTTATCAAAATTCCTTCCATTTCTGAAACATAATCAATTTTTCATCATCATCATAACGCTTCTCCCGGTTGCATCCTCGGCCGTTGCAGCGGAGCACAGGGCATGCTGAGATTAAAATCTTGAATTGACCGGCCTGGTTATCAATCAATTTTGCGTTTATCCCAGCAAAATCCATCATGGACAGGGTACACTACAGCCATAACCGTAACCTGTTTGAAACATTTATATCATTTGTTATGTCACAAATGTTTTAAATAAAACAAAAAAAAAATAAAGTCCCCCTCTCCCTAGCTTTGCCCCCCCCCCCATCAATA